>JAODAL010000642.1:0-289050 GCA_025379985.1 Phyllomedusa bahiana | reverse complement strand
TAGGAAAAATTGACTTGTATGTGCCGTTTAAAAACTTGTTTTATTTTACTGAATATAAAAGCACAAACAGGTTTAATTAACCTTCGCTTGTGAATTATTCTACAGAATTTCTTCTGTGGCGGTGAAAAACAAAGTTTCTATTACTGAGTACAACTGCAGAACAACGCTTAATTAACCCCCTGATGTAAATTGCGCCAAACAATTGAGCCACTACAAACTAGTAGCTTTGTAGCGTGTTACAATGGCGTGTTTTTTACGCTACCCCAACAAGAGATAAATTGTATTAACCTTTGCTTGTGATTTATGCTACAGGAAAAATGTTTTATATTTTGGCGTTGAAAATGAGGGGTTTCTTGGGATCACCACAGCTGAATAACAGCGCTTAATTAACCCCCTGGATGTAAATTGCGCCAAAGAATTGAGCAGCAAAAATGAAGTGGTATTTGTATTGTAAAAACGCTGTTTCTTTAAATGAATACAACAGGAATGGCTTAGATCCCCCTTGGATATTTAATGTGTGTGAGCGATAGGATTTAAATGTATATGCGGCTGCAGTGGACGCACACTGGATTTCAGATCCAATACCCAAAAAAATCAGAAATAGAACGTTAAGAGAAGCAGTCTCTGAGACAAGCTGAAACACCCACAAAAATGCTGTATAAAAATCAGTTCTTCAGTAACAATCAGCCGGGCCGGAGCACCTTCCCTACTCAGTACAGTGAGAGGGGGTATGAGCTCCCCGGCGTCGCGCCGGACTTTTTGGCGGTGACGTCACAGAATTCCCGCCAGTCTCTGATTGGCTTCATCTCTGCACATGTCATGCCGGCTATACCCTTCTTCCTCCCAGAGTGCTTTGCCCCATGTAACGCCATGTGCTCGCAGCCATTTTATCAATCAAAAGCACACTTTGTTCACCCTAAGTCCCCCAAACTTCGACTTCGTTCAGAACCGAAGTTTTCCTGAAATTCTAAACGAATTCCAATTCTTTATAATCAATTCGCCCAACTCTACCCTCAATGCCTAAACCGCTGGTAAAAAAAAAAAAAAAAAAAAAAAAAAAAGTGAGTACACCCCTAAGTGAAAATAGAGAAATTGTGCCCAGTTAGCCATTCTCCGTCCATGGTGTCAAATGATTTGTTAAGCCATGTTCACACGGCTTATTTTGGAACGTATCTCGCCCCGTATCGCACGAAATATGGGGCAAGTTAAGTCCCAGTCATTACGGTAATCCACAGTTCTCACAGAGAACTATGGATTACGTCTCCTCTCCCTGCTCAAACAATACGGCGAGCGGGGAGAGAAGTGACATGTCAATTATTCGCGTTGGAATAATTAATGTCTATGGGGCTGGCGGGCTGCAGGCCCCGCCCCGTACACACGGCGTAATTGCGGGACGAAATACGTCCCGCAATTAAGCCGTGTGAACATAGCCTTAGTGTTACAAGGACTCAGGTGTAAAATTAGGTGTTAATGCTCTCACATTCTCTCATACTGGTCACTGGAATTTCAACATGGCACCTCATGGCAAAAAACTGTCTGAGGTTTAGACATTGATAACTGTGTTGAGTTGTTTTGAGGTCACACCAAATTTACACTGTAATACAAGCTGTACACTGACTTCTTTACATAGTATCAAAAGGTCATATATTCCCATGAAAATATATAATACAATATTTTCAAAAATATGAGGGGTGTACTCATTTTTGTGAGATCGTGTAGAGAGAAGTTCTAATATATATAAATATATATATATATATTTTATTATATATATATTATATATATATATATTAAATATATTATATATATATATATAATATGATATTACTTTTGTTTGTTTTTTTAATTTCCCCCTTTTACTACCCATTCTCTTGGCCAAAGGGCTTTTGGTAATTCTCCAGCTAGGATACAAGTTGCACAGTCTTTAAAGTAACAGAATGCTATCTGTCCTGGAGGTATCTTGTATCACTCACCACAGCATAGGAAACCAAAACATCCCAAAATAAGAAAGCAAGTTATGAGGAGTTCTGTGTGCGGTGTCAGCATATGAAAAACACACGTGCAATAAACCACAGTATTCAGAGCTTACAGCATCTCCTCCGTTCTACACTGCATAGCAGAACATGCAATCAAAACTTACAGGCATCGCATGCGAAAAAGGGTTAATACAGTTACCTTTGAATGTGTGATAGAGATTGTATCCACCCACACTCGCCAGCCACCCCACTCATATTTAATTGCATGGTACAGAAGGATGCGAAAGATGGCGTAAACCATTTCTGTAATCTTCTGCTCCTCTGTATTCTGGGGCTAAAATAGCACAAAGACAACATCCACTCTTGCCAAACAGAACACTGCAGCAGACTCCTGAGGGAGAACAAATTGGACATACAAAAGGATTAGATGTTTAAATAATAAATGTTGAAAACTTAGGACAAAATACTGAAAACTTCTAGATGTTCGGATTATGAACGCGTCAAATATTTTTTTCTATGTACTACTACACAAAGCCGAGCCACATACCGTCTATTTTCTCTGCTGTTATTAAAAAGTTTTATCATGTCCGAGAGGAACATCCTCCTCACCTCCATGACCTCTTGAGTTGGAGGCGAATTCCGAAGGAGTGTAGCGATAACTTTAAGGATCACTGGAGAAAAATATCAGAGAAGCCAAGGTTTACAAAATAATGACATGACACTTGCAAGAATAACAGTGTGAAAATGAATGTCCGTGCACGGAATTCCATATCCACATTAAAGGGGGGAGTCCATGTATAGTAGGATCTTGTTCTTAGGCATTACAGCTACAACAGACATAAAATAGGGTACACTGCATCGATACTAAGCTTTTTTTGGGTGCATGTTTCACAAGTTAAAACAATGACATTAAAGGGGTTTTGCCACAATCTCATTTCATACCTCCTCCATCCAGCTCTTCAGCTCTGTGTGCTCAGAAGGGGGCGTGTGTGATTTGTTTGAACTGCATATCATGTGACGCAGTAGGATGACATCAGCAGGCCTTTCCTCTCTCTAGTCAAAGAAAGGTCTGTTTATGTAAAACATTGAGTAGCTGAGAGGAAAAGTTTTTGCCTCCAGGCACAAGGGTCCTAGGTTCAAATCCCTGCAGGAACCAAACCTGTGTTTTCTTTTTCTCTTTATCAATGCACATAACTCATTGAGGTTTCTTTTTTATTTATTTGCACTGTTTGACTAATTACTAAGGAGTACAGAGGACAGGGGTAGAATGACAGCACCTGGGGATTGAACACTCAGTAGCTGCCTGAGAGGAAAGGTGACGTCTGAGCACGTCTGACCGGGACTGAGCAGCTCTCAGCCCTGGTCGTATCCCCTGGAGACGAGCTGTAAACAATGGATCACTAAAGGAGAAGCTAAGAAAAAAATGTTTAATAATGATGAATGATGAAAATGTTTATTATTTCATTTGCAAGCTTCCCACGTCAATTTTACTTTGTGGCAAAACCCCTTTAAGTCACAAAGAGAAGCATCCCACATTAACCACACAACTGCCCAGATACAAATAGAAAATAAATCCGTGCTGCTTTTTGGCACATATTTGTCTAAGGATAGACCCCATGATGTGAGAAAAATACTATGGGCCATTTGGTTGCTATTATGGTGTTATCAGGTGGCACATAGTACAGCATGGACAGTGCAATGTGGAATACCTATTAACTGGCATCAATGTGTAGGAACTATTTTGAAGAGAAAACTGCCATTGCCAGGACACAAACCATGGTTAGGAAAACCGCTGCGAAATACTGTCTGGAGGAACAACCTGCTACACCTGTGGAATTCATTAAAAAGTAAAACTGGCAGACTGCCATGGAAAAAGGGATCCACATCAAAAGGAGAAAATGTGGCCCAAGTGGATAACCACAACAGGGTTAGTTAGCAATGAATAGTCTTCTGAGGGATTGTATCTTTAGATCCCACTGCGAGGCATGATCGCACCTTTGTCTACATGTTCTGATTTATCCAATAAGTTTTCTTTTTTTGTGACACTGGTTATTTTATTTAGCTAATGACTGATGGTTTATACAGATCGAGCCAACGTAATAAAAAGAGGTTGTGAAATTTTTGTATGCTTTTTACCTGGGAAGTTTAAAGTGCATAATGATTTATGTACTGTGACAAACCCAATGTTAACTTTTTGTACCTGTGTAGGGACTAGGCAGGAGTTTGGCTTGGGAGGAGGGTGAAAGTTGGCGATTGTATGTAATAGCTTTTTCTTGAAAATCCAATAAAAAAAAAAAGTACATGATTAAAAAAAATAAAAAATGTATGGGAACTAAGTAGCTCAATTGTGGGGACAGTCTACTGTGAGCACTACAACTAAATATTTTACGGCATTATTGGTGTCAGTTGGGCCTGGATACCCGATGGGAAACACTTTTTTAAACTTTTTTATTCAAAATTTTCCATAAATTGTTGAAGTATCCATCATAACCATATCATGCAATTTACAGTAGTCTGTTACAAGGTGATACAGAAATTAGACGACAATTCGTCGTTCATAAAAACTCCCACATGTACGTTCATTACAAAAGGAACACATTTACTAGGACGGTTTAAGGTCTAGTGTAAACAGACTAGACCGTTTAAAAAAACTAAATAATTTTATCACCATAGCCCATGCTATACGAGATGTCTGGAGCATCTTTAAACACCAAAGTCTAACCTATTACAACCCTTTGGTTGTCTAAATTTATGACAACTGTGCAAATTGGCGTACAATCTTGCATGTGAAGCCATACTCTTTCCAATAAGCCACATCCCCTTGTAAAGCGCAATTCAAAATAGGACTGAAACATAATTGGGGTGTAAAGCATGTGCATCAGATTTTGCTACATTTTGAGCCACAAATCTGGTTCTTTGGAATAATAAATGTGTCGTTATATGTCTTAAAGAGGGCCTTTGACATTTCCTCATATGTCACTTTTAGTAAATACTGGTGTCTCTTGTAAGCTACCAATTCTGGAGCATCTTCTCTTGTAACTCCGTGTTGCACCGTTCCTCTGTTATTCCTTGTAGAAATGTATTACTGAGTCAGTCAGATGGGTGTATTAAATTCCATTTTCGGGGGGGTGAAGCACCCTTTATTTAACACCCGGGTTTTTTTGGGGTTTTCCATGTTTTTCCACATGCCAATCGCCATTGGGTTTTAAAAAATTTTGGGGGCAGAAAGGGGGAAATTTCCCCCAATTTTGCCCACTGTCCCACCGTGTGAGCAGCGACCAAACCCCCCCAAAATAAAAAGTCCCCATGTAAATTATTGGGAAAGGGGAAAATTACAACCAAACCAAAAAAAATTTGGAAAAAACCCAAAAATAAATTAATTTATTTTAGAGGGGCCAATTTTTCCGGGTGCGAAACTTTCCCACGGGGGTTACAATCAAAACAAAAGTCACACAATTTAAAAAGATTACAATATGGGATTCTGGAAAAAGATACTTCAGGATTGTTATTTGATTGGGAAATCTACTTGGTATGCAAACTGTAATATGTCGTCTATTGATGGATCTGTGCAATCAACAAAGCATCAATGCAGTGAAGTATTCTGGGTGTAAATAATAACCCAACATAATGCAAAGAATTCTTAAAAGCAAAATATCTTTAGCAAATAAATAGCACAATAATCAAGAATTGCCTGCAACCAACAGACAGCCCATCGGGGAAAAAAAATAATGAAAAGTATAATTTACCCCAACAAGACTTTGGGGAGTGCGGGGGCCCTGGGCAAAATTTTGCATTTTTTTGAAACCCAACCCAAAAACGCAGCAAAGAAATGGGCAGGCCCCTTTGGGCATGCAGGAATCCAAATATTGTCCCAGTTCAGAGAGAGAGGACTTGTCAGTCTACCAGACAGATGCTTTCTGTATGCGAGGATTCAAGATTAAAAGAAAATAAAACCCCACAGAAAAAAAACCTGCCACCTAGCATGCTGATTCATTCCAAACGCTCCGTTAAATCCTGTGAACGAGAATATTGCCAAGGAAAATCAAAGCTAAAAAGAGAGAATCAATCATTTCTATGGAAAAAAAAAAAAACAAAAAAAATTTGCGGGTTTTATAAAAGGGGCCCAAATGCATAATCCAGATCTTTACCCAATAGAAACCCTGAACTAAAAATGACAAAAAAGGGGTAAGCCAGAAGTATAAAAGGGTTTTTTAAAAAAACCCGGGGTGTCCCCCCGGAAACGTTGGGATTTTGGGGCCAAATGTCCCCTCCTGCTTTAAATTATTCTTGACGGGACAGTAGATTTAAATAAGCAATAAAATATTCACTGGAGGAAAGACTGAAGCCACGTCCCATCTATGAAAGCATCCAAAAACTAAAGACAAAAGGGAAATTTTGTTTGGGAAAAATGCGCCCCTCGTAAATTTTCCCCCAAAAACCTTTCAAAAGGGTTTTTTCTTTTGGGGTTTAAACTCTGCTTTTCCCACAAACAGGGTGAAAAACCAAAAAAAAATAAGAATGGGGAAATTGGCCCCCGTTTTAAAAATAAAACAAAGTGGGCAAAACTTTTCTTTGTAATGCTGGGGTTTTCAAAAACCTCCCAGTTTTGTCCATGCTTAATTTTGAAATCTATTTTGCCCCCTCCTTCCTCCTCTTTCCTTCCTCCCTTAAAGCCTCCCAACAACTCTTTTCCACTTTTAGCCCCTTTCCTCTTTTTTCCCTAAAACCCAAAGGCACGCATCTCATCCCTTACTTATTTTCTTTACCTCCCCCAAAAAACCCATCCTCTTTCGGGTTTGCTCCCAAAAAACATCGCTTATTCATCCTGAACCTTTTGCAAACTTTTCATTTCCTGCTTCATGTTTGCAGGAAAAACCCCTTTTCCCCCCCCCCCCGGGTTCCCCCTTTTCCTTTTAAAACGGGCCTTCCACCTCTTTCCCACAGAAACCTCTTAACCTGCGTAATCTTAGTTGTACGTTTTTTCCTCCTTTTAAAAATGTGCTCTTTTGGAAACCCCCCGATCCATCTGAAAAACTACTCTGTCCATGCCCGTTTTTTTAACTCCCTCAATCCCCTTGGCCCCCTCACAGAAATTTTGGCCCCCAGCAATCAAAAAACCGCGCCCCTTTTCCGCCCCTCCCCTACGGCGGCCTAAAATTCCCCCCACACCCCCAGACCTGACGGGCCGGGGGGGAGGAGTTGGCTTTTATTCCTCTCCCACTCCCACCAACCCCGGGTCTTTCCCTTTTTTTTTCCTTTTCCTCCCCCCACTTTCCCCTTTGAGGTCCAAAACCCTCGACTTTTTGGGCCCCATTTTCCTTTAGTTCGCATTTGGGTCTACAGCCCCCCCGGCTCAGCTCCCGTTCTAAAATCTTTTTGTTTGCCTGGGCTTCCTCTTTTCCTCTTTACTAAAAATACCCACAATCACGGGGTGTTTTAAAAACACCCCATTGACCCCCTTTTTCCTCCTTCCCCTGGGTTTTCTTTCACAAACCTCTTCTCTTGGCCTCCGAGTTTCCTGACTCCCCAAACCCAACCAAGGGATGGGAACTCTCTTGATTGGTATTCTGTAAACCTCTGCTAAATTTTTCTAATCTTCCAAACTTTTCCTTATAAAATCCCGGATCATAACCTAAATTTTTTTACTATAAACAACTTTGGGCCTTCTCGGGGAAACACCCTCCCCGTGCCCCTTTCCCCAAAAAACCCCCGCTCAATAAACACCCCAGGAGCTCACAGACACCATACAGCCCTCACTGCCCCCAAATTTCCCCCCTTCCCTGCCCTTTACCGGGGCTTTTAAACTTTACAAGAAATTTCCTCACTTCCCAAACCCGGGACTTTTTGGGCCCACCACTCCACACCGCCCCACCAAAGTCAGACCCGGGCAGCCTTGCACACGCCTCGGACCCCCACCCTGCAGCAAAAGTTCCAGGTGGGGCTGGGGGCGTTGGGGAAAAGTAAAAGCTACCGGGCAGACTTTTTTTCCCATTTAAAAAATTCATCCCAAGGGACTTCCCACACTCCCCTTCACGTGGCCAAAAAAAATATTTCCCCCCCTCATCTCCACATTCACAACAACTCCAAAACTTTTGTTTGACCCCTTTTCCACTCCCCCCTCACCCCAAACTCGGGCCCCGGGTCAGGGACCTCGTGCTAAAAAACCTGGCCACTCAAAAAAATTCCCCCCAAATCCCCAAAAATTAAACCCCCCCCTCCTGCCCCTTTCCCCCGCACGTCCAAAAAACTGTTCACCCTTAAACCAGCCCATCAAGAAGTGCCCAAACCTTTCCCTCCTGTTGCTCGCCCCCCCCACATCCCTTTGGGGACCCCTTTCCCCCCCCCAAACCTTGTCCAGCCCAATTTTCTCCAGCGGGCCTCTCTCCCCCACACAATCTGAAACCTCCCCTTTTTCTCCACTGGGTTTTTTCCCATCTTCCCTTTTTAAAACACGCATTTTAAAAACCCCAAAATTTTTATTTAAAAAAAAGCCCTCTCGGAACCCTTCCGGGCCCCTGCAAACTACGACCAGCCCAAAACCTTTCCCTTCATCCCAAATTCCGGAACGCTTGGTCCCCCACCCCTCGCTGATCCGCTATCTCTCTGCTAACTCTCTTCTGGACTTTCGGGCAATCCGGGTTTCCGCACCCTAAAAACCTCCACAAAAACCCGCTTTTTCTAAAATTTTCAAATGATTTTCCGACAGCAAAATCTCATTGGGTAACTACTCTTTAGCTGCTTCTTTGGGGTTCTCTCTGCAGCTTTTGACTTTTGGATCCACCCCCTCCTAAAACCAATCTCGGGGCCAAATTTCCGGAATCCGGGGACCCGTATCCCTTTGGGTTCCCCTTCCCTACCTCTCTGCCCGCTTTTTTAAAAGTGTTCTTTTTCCCGGGTTTTTCTACCTCCTTTTTTCCCTCTTGTGGGGGGTTTCCCTTTCAGGGACCCGGGTTTTTTGGTCCCCCTCCTTTTTCACCCCAATCCCGGGCCCCCTTTTTGGAAAAACCATCAGAAAATTTTGGTTTCCAGCCATCTCTATGTTTATGACACTAAAAACTTACACTTCCTCCCGAGACACCCCCCCTTTGCCCTGCACAAAACACCAGTGATTGTCCTTCCCCCTTTTTAATCTTAAACTAAATTCACAAAAAACGAACTTCTAGTCATCCCACCATTTTACTAACGCCCTTACCCCCTTCTATTTCTTTTTGGTTTTGGCACCCCCAAATAACCCCTGGGCAGCGGGCCCCCCGCGTCTGGGGGTTATTTTTAAAATTTTTGATCTCCCTTTCCCACCCCAAAAACAACCCTTTGCCCGCTCCTGTCACCTGCCCCTCAAAAAACTCCCCAAAAATCCCCCATTTCCCCTTGGGGGAAACAACCCAAAAACCCTCATTGTTGCTCTTATTTCCTTTCGTTTGACACTGTAACCCCTTTTTTTTTTGGTCTTCCTCTCTGTAAATTTCCTCCCCCTCCCAATCGCCCTGAACCCAGCACCCAATTTTTTTGGGCCTTTCTTTTCCACCCGGCATAAAAAGCTCTACCCGGGTCATTCCTGCCCTGTGCCTATTCAGTAAAATACAACAAAAAAATCTTTCACTCTCACAAAAGGCTCCACAGTGCTGCACCCCCATCCCTTTTCCTCCCTTATCTCGGAACCCCCTAACCCGCCCGCTCTTGCTATTTGATTTTTAAGACTACAAAACCCCTCACTCACCCGAACCTCCCTTTCCCTTCCAAGATTTTGCACGTTTTTGAAAACCCAGTTCTCGGGAAAACAGGGTTTTCCCCCAAGTGATAAAGGCACCCCCAAAACCCCTTTCCACATTTTTTAAAGTGGTTTCTAAAAACCCTCATCTTCTTAGAAAGGCCAATCAAAAACCCCCAATTTTTAAACCCCCCCAAATTTTCTGTCACAAAATTGTCATTTCCCTTTGGCACCCCCCAGGGGCACTTATTTTGTATTTTAAAATGGGTTGGGGATGGGGGGTTCTTTAAATTTTTTATTTTGAACAAACCCTATATTTATGTAACTTTGGGCTGACCCTTTGAAAACCCAAGGGCACTTGCACCCCTTTTTTTCCCAACCCAAATAAAACCTAATAGATTGAAAAGCTTTTGGGCGGGGCAGGGCCCTCAAAAACCTCGTTTTTTCATTTGTCAGTGGGTTTTTTTTTATAAGGGTAAATTTTCTGGTTAGTCGGGTGCTTATTCCCTCAAATATTGAAAAAGTGCGGGGGAATATGTTGGCCCCTATAAAAAAAGATTATTATTATTTATTGTAGGTCTAAAAAAAAAAAAGGGGTGGGTCCCCTTTTTTCCCAACTAAAACCAAAATTCCTTTTTTTGGGTTTTCTTTAAAAAATAAAGGGTTTCCAAAACCCTTAAAAGCAAAAACTAATGAACCAAGCCCCTTTTTTTTCAGGGAATTCCATTTAAAATAAAAATTTTATAAAAAAAATTTTTTTTAGCCTTTCTCTCCCCAAAAAAGTTCCCTTTTTGGTTTTCCGTCCCCGGGAATCATTCTCATCTTCTTTTTTAAATTTTTTCATTTCCGGAACAAAAACTGTAAATGGCCGTATCAGGTAAACGGGGCCACCCGTCACATGCCCCCATTTCCCCCATTCCCAAAATTTAAAAGTAAACCCCCCCCGAACGGGGGATGTAAGTGCGACGTCCCTGTTTAAAAATAAAAAAGAAGATGGGGGGAAAGGGGGGTGAAAATGGGAGAAAAGAAAGGGCAGTAAAAGGGGTTTTTTTGTTTGTTTTTCTTTTATTTCAGTGGGCCCCAAAAGCTATTAGTTTTTTCTTAAGTGGGAAAATCCTTTCATTTTTTGGGTTTCGGGGTTTTTTTAAATTTAAAACCCCCTTTGATGTCAAGAAACGCTACAGTATATATCCAGTTTTCGGGTTATTTTATATAAAAAATAAAAATATTTAAAAAAATTAAATTTATGAAGTTTTTAAATAAAAGCCCCCCCCCCCCCCCCGGGTACAAAAGGGATTGGTCAAATATGAAAATTTACTGTTTTAATCAAAAAAATTTTTTTTACCTCTAAATAAATTTTTAAGAAAGTAGTTTTACTAGCTTTTTTAAAAAAAAATTATGGGCATTGGGTTTCCTAGATTTCAAAAATAAAAAAATTTGGCTACGCTTTTTAAAACCCAAAAAAAATTACAAACCCCCACCACTGTTCCAGCAATGACACGGTCAGTGGTGCCCAAAAGGAAATCTTTATTTTCCCTTCCCTGGTTGGCTTTATGACCTTTGGGAAAAACCAATCCGGGGCTTCCCCCAGTTATGTGCCAATCCCTCTTAAACACCACTCGGGATGTTTGTTTTTTTTTTAAATACTATACTGCCTTAGCCTTCCTTTATTTTCTAAATTCATATTCTCTAAAATTTCAAAATTTTGGAAAAAACCCCCTTTAAAATGGAAAAAAAAGGGGGAGAAAAGAGGGGAAAAAACCAAAGGGAATTTAACGATGTAAACTTTAACAATAAAATAAGGTTTAAAAATTAAATAATGTAATGCAATTTAAAATTTTAATTTAAATTTAATGTAAAAGGGGAAAAGTGAGGGGACTTTGGATCCCTTTGCTGAAAAAACATAGGGGAGGAAAAATGTATGAAGTTTGCTTTTTTTGCAAAAAGGGAAAATTTAAAAAAACATGCCTAATTTCTTTAATTTTTGGCGGGAAAAAATCCTCCATTTGAACAGGCTCTTAATACATGATGGAATTTGAACAAAAGACTAAATACTATGCAAAACTCAGCTGAAAAAAGTGAATGTTAGATCTTGGATCTATTGAGCTTTTGTAGGATGAGCTTGATTTAAGTTCAGGAAATAATGACCTATATGTCAGTCACATCTCAGAAAAAAGCTTCCTTCTGATTTAAAAAAAAAAAAAAAAACACTTGCCTCCCGGTTTCTGTCCACTCCATTGGAAATCACTGAGGAAATACATCTCTTGGGATAGGAGCTTCACTGAAAGCTCAGATTACAGCTGCCCATTAAAAACTATTAAGAGAGGAGGAGAAGAAATAGAGAAACACACAAAGACCGTGCTGGCTGTATATATAGTAAGTGTTCAATCTAATTTCAGTGCTGGACTCCCAGCTACACTGCTGTTGAATATCCTCCATGCTGCTGCTTGTGTGCGTGAAAGAGTATCTTACTTTCAGTTGCTGCCCCTTCCCTCTCCATAGACCTTTATAGGCAGCAGTAACCTGAGCTCTCAGCTCAGGCACCTCATCTCATCTCTGCAGGAAGGATTCTCTTAGTGATGATTTTGTAGACAGAAAGTGTTAGGAGGTACGTTGTTAAAAAAAAAAAAAAAGAGCGCATTTTTTAGTAATATATACAATAAAGTTTCTTATATTTGCTTGAACCAATTTATGAAACGGTTTTTGTTTTTTTTTAATTGATGGCACGCTTTAATGGTATTGAATCCATATAAATACTGTGCATCCATAACGCAATATATACCATTTGATTACATTTGCAGTTCAGTTATTAAATGTGATCTATAACATAGCTATGCCTAAAATATAACATATAGCCTAAGACTACACCAATCACAACAGGAAGCCACCATGCCATAATTTCATGCAAAGCTACTAAAGTGGAAACTGGGAAAACCAGAGAAGACAACCCCTTTAATGGAGCTAGTAGATAAAGCCTATAACTTTTCTTACTTACAGGGGTTTTGGATCTTGACTGAGGAGTCCGGATCAGGGTGCTGCCTATGTATCACCTGTGTATTAATTTGTTCTATAAGAACCTGAAAAACAAAATGATTAACATTTTAATATTCACCAGGTACAACAGTAAATGGAGTACTTTCTTTGTGATCCTTTCCTTAAATGTACACAGGCTTTTGGTCGAAATTTCAGGATGAACATAAAACGTCTTGACAGTTTTTTTTAAATGAACTAAATGAGACCATCTCTTAACTTTAGAATGCACATGTCCAACTGTTCAGTGTTTCAGTACTTTTTGCACAACTTGCTGATCTCTAACAAGGAGCTTAATGGCAAAATTCCCAACAGATGTTTGATCCCTGAATCGCCCAATAAACTGAAGGGATCAATTTCAATTGGGATTTAAACAGTCCTCCTCATCATGCTGTTCACCTTTTGACATCATGAGACCAAGACAACACTTTACAATTGATGAACAGTAACTGGCATTTGCCAGGTTCCAAGCAAAATGCTCTCAGATGGAAGTGGCCACTGAGTTTAGAATGTTAAGCAGAATGAGGACTGTTTAAATCCCAATTCAAACTGATCCGCTAAATTTGTTGGGGCGATTCAAGGAGCAAACACCTGTTGGAAATTTTGCAATTAAGCTCATCGTTTTAGAGAGATCAGAAAGTTGTGCAAAAAGTACTGAAACATTGACCAGTGTGCATTGTAAGAGATGGTCTAATTTTTAGATTTTCAAGAAATTTTATGCTCATCCTGAAAGTTCAACCAAAAGCCAAATATCCCTAAATTTTTGTGAGTAGTATACAAGAAAACTGCAAGTAAGGTAATAGAGGAAGAGAACAATGAACTAGAAATTACCTCAAACAAAACGTTGTAAGTTGTAATTGTGATAGTTTTTGCCTCCAACATTAACCTTTCAGCCAGTAGAGAGAATAACCCATGGCCCTGCATCACCTCCACTTTTCTCCTGGAGCAAAATGAGAAAGCAGCATATCAGAGGCATAGAATTTGTACAGGTCGCACAGTGTGTTTTAATGGTAGAATGTTTTCAGATTCTTTATAATTTAATTTTTTTAAACATTGACATGGTTTTACCAACAATTGTAAAAAATACCTCCCATTGATTCCTATGAACAATCCACGTCGTCTTTCACATGTCGTTTATTGTGAGCGTGGAAAAATAGGCGACACCAATTCTTGATGTGTTTTCCACGCTTAAAATTCCCATAGTAAAACAATGGAGAGTCTAAAATCAGTGTCTAGTCCGCATCACCCAAAGTGTGGCGAGGATCGGATGCGGAACCACACCTAAAATCTGCGTGGCAGAAAATGGTCTCAATAAGCCCAATAAAAATTAGCAATTTCTGACGAGGATTTCAGAGGCAGTTTTAAGTGTCCACAAATCCACGCTTAAACTGCCTTTAAATATTCATCAAATACTCGTAAGAGAATGCAAATTCTCGTCTCAGGTCACTATAGCTACAGACCTGTTTGATCTCTCCCGATAGGCTGCCAGCACTGGTTGCTATAGCTACAGACCTGGATTCTACTGCAGCCTACTAGAAGGCACTAAACACGGCCCTTAATTCAAAATGAAACCAAGAAAACAGGACTGAGGTAAGATGAATCAATGCAGTGAGACAACCCCTTTAATCCAAACTGTATGCACCTAAACAAAGAAACTCGCACTTTATCAGTCCAGAAACATTAACTGGAAAGGCTGCAATTCTTTCTACGGTTCATTTTCTGAGATTTTGCAACTCGGAAAAACATGGGGTCTCAGAACACCAGTTCTAGTGATAAATGGTCTAACCACACATTTAGCACCTATCCTGTGGTTAAAGGCTAAATGTCATTTGTGGGGGAGGGGGGAAAAAAAAGAAAAAAAAATGAAGATTCCTCCAAACATTGAAAATTCACATTAAAATTATCAATAGATATACACACACTTCATAACTGGCATACATTATTAAACAGAACAATTTTTATTATTTTTCAATTATTTGTAGCTGAATTTGCCAGTGCATGTACATGAATAAACTAAGCAGCGTTACCTGATAGAATCTGTCCAATGTAGTGCTTCTACGGCTCCAAAAATTATATACGGCAATTAACCTGCATTCTAATAAGTTAACTACAGCAACAATAAATTATAGAAACCATCTCACTTACTTTGGTGACAAGTGCTTCAAAAAGTACCCAAAGACTTTTAATCCTTGAACTCTGATCCCTTCACTTTTTGATGCCAGCAGCTTATATACAACCCTTTTATATGTTTAAAAAAAAAAATACAGAAATATATATTAGGAAAGTTAAAATCTTAAAAAAAAAAAAAAAAAAATTAAGACATACAGTTGAAGTATTATACTGCACCTAAATCCATTTCTCTGATCAAAAGCTGGAACCATAGAGCTTGGGTGTTCAGACATAAGTGCAACAAGTAACTGCAGAACATCCATTAAATTGTCATCCTAAGCAGGGTTAAATCAAAGAAGAAATGCACGGTTATGACTCTTCTTCCATTATAGTCTCTTGCACAGCATCAACAGAATTTTAGAATTGTTGTAATAAAAAAAAAATGTAAAAAAAAACAAAAAACAGCAAAATTATTATTTCGGATGATTGTTGAAGTGCAGGGAAAATAAAAACCTTTAAACAAACCGTGCCACCTGGTGGTAAAACTGCACTGTAGGACTCTTCACTATTTTAATCTCATGAAAACCTTCATTCACTTACTTCATGAATCGTCAGAAGAAAATTCATAATTGCTTGCAACTCATCTTCTTTCACTCCATAATCCTAACGTTGTGAAATATAGGTATAAAACATACAGGGAAAAAGGGAAAAAAAAAAAAAAAATCAGTTCATCTGTGCAAAAAAACAATTCTGTCAAATAAAATATTAATCTAATTTACTTTATTTTTTTATTTTATTTCTTAAAACGGTTTTTCATTTGTTTCCCTGCTCTTATACTAAGCACAGATTTCCATAACAAACAGGAAATGTGTTTTTTATTCATACATATACAGGACAAAGTTTATATTTCTAAGTAAATTTAGAAAACTCTTTGGTTGTTAAATTGTATCTATTACCTTCATGACCAACTGCTTAATAAAGATGAGCAGGTATGCTCTCAGTGCCAGTATCTCCTTCTGGTTGGGACGAGGTCCATCTTGGGTAACAAAAAAATAAAAAAAAGTTACACACAAAGATACGCATGAAACATGCATACATGAGCATATTTTTAGCAATTGGGTATTATTTCAAGGCATACCCAATCCTTTTGGAACAATTCCACTACGGTCCTGGGGATTTACAATCCAGTAGAAATACTTCAAAGTGTGCATCACAAGGAGGACGGTGCCGATTCGCCGCACTGCATTGTATATGTTAACTGTGCTGATGAAGTCCGTAGACATGTAGTTGTACAATGCTAACTGTACCTATTCATCAAGAAAAATGAGAATTCAATAGACATATATTAAAGCAAGCAAACACACATATCCAATCCCCCTATACGCATGCACACTCAGCTGAGCATGCATGTGTTCTGCATGGGAAGATGAGAAGCTGCCAGACTGATTTGGCTGTGGCTGATTTTAAAGGGGTTGTCTCGCTACAATGATTGGGTTTTAATTAAAAGATCTTTAAAAAACAAGCAGCTTTGCAATATATGTTCATTACAAATGTCCTACTGATTTTGAGTTATCCCTGGTAGTAGAAGTGCATCAGCTCCTCAAATCACTATAGCCACTGACCTGTTGATTTTTCTCTCACTGGCTGTCAGTGCTGATGACTCATCAGCTTCTCAATACAGGTCTGAGCACAGAGCCCCTCCCACACAGTATGCTTCTGTAGGGAATGGAGGGGGAGGGCTCTGGCTTCTGTGTAGCTGTGCTGCCTCGATTAACCCGGTGTGTGTCTGCTTCCTCCTGTTCTCTACACAGATTGAGGAGAGCAGAGGTGAGGCTGATCTGTGGTCAGTACGATGTGACAGCAGTGAAGTGTGTTACTATAATCATGATGTGTCTGTGGAGCTTTGACTATACTAATAGAATAGATCAGGGGGGCATGTGAACGGTTCATATCCCTCCCTGCTCTGCTGTATTAGTGACACATGGTGATTATAGTAATACACTTCACAGCTGCCCTGTGTCTGTTCTGACAGGGTTTGCTTGTTGTTGCTTGAGATGTCCATGGAGATTTGTATGCTAAGCAGGGGGTATAGGAAACTTTACATCCCCCCTGCTCTGCTATTAGCATACACAGCTTCACAGACCTCTCCACACTCCTAGATCAGCCCTCTCCCTGCTGTCTCCTGACTCTTTGGAGACGAGCAGCAAGAGCTCGGCCACAGCAGCACAGTGCTGCTGAATCAGCAGTAAGCAGCAGATCTAGGCAGGCGCACACAGGGTTAACTCTGGCACTAAACCCCCTCGCCCTCTCCCTGCTGTATAGAAGTTACTGCAGTGGAGGAGGAGAGCTGTCTGTGTGCTGAGGGGAGGGGGAGGCGAAGAGGCTGACAAGAAGCACGCCCCTGAATTCAAAAATCCTGTGGTGCCAGACACACTGAAGTAGGCTGAAAGCCTGTAGTGAGACAACTCCTTTAAGGCTAAAAAGATCATGGGGTTGGATTCCAATTGGACGTTCCTCATCTCCTCAGACACCATCTGTAATGAAAGCGCTGGGAGGCCCCGATAAATATGATAAATATTTGATGGTCAGCCCTGCCGAAATCGGCAGATTCTGCCGATGTGTATCTACTTTTTATGGTCAGCTTTGCATAAAAATGAAAGGACACATAATAAAAAACGCATAGGTGACAAAATTATAATTCTTAAATCTTACACAATACACAAAATTGGTTAAAATAAAAAAAAATTAAAAAAAATAAAAAAAAAGGAAGAAAAACATTGTACTAAATGGACAGCATTTCCTTTTCCAGGCCTCATTGTAAAAGATAAGTCTTGCAATAGAAAGACTTTCCATGGGCCCGTTTATACGGCACAGGACAAATACACTGCCTCAGTGGGACGGCTTTTCTCCACGATGAGCGGACAAAAACCCTTCCCCCTCCACTTGTTCATATTCCGTCCAAAAACCGGACGTAATAAAGAATGAACATGTAGAATGTTTTTCGGGCAGCCGGCAGTCTGAAAAACGGCCCGGCGGAAAACCAGGGCTGTGGGGACTGCTGCACGGGTTTTCCCTAGCGGCCCATGTAAAAGTTTGTGGCCCGTTTTTCAGACAGTTTGCAAAACCGCAAACCGTCTGAAAAACCGGCCGCAAACCGGTGCTGTGGGGACATGGCCTTAGAAACACTACTGCCCAGAGGCGAAACTTTAAGCTCTTGGGCCCTAGTGCAAAAAGTTAAACAGGGGCCCTCAGCTACCATGTCTCATTTACAATATTATCTTTTTATGCGTCAGGAGGGCTTTCGGCCCCCTCAGGCTGCTGGGCCTGGTAGCGACTGCCACCGCTGCACCCCCTATAGCTATGCTACTGCCTTTCAGCTTACTTCAGTCAATGCTATCCAATATCTGGCGCACAGGCAAAAGGTTCAAGAAACAGCCATTAATGGTCAAAAGAAGTTGTGCTCTGAACAACTCCCTTCCCACCTCCTGATAAGAATACACAGAGGTAACAGAAGGAGACTCCTGGATGGGCAACTCCTTTCTATTAACCAGAGAAGAAAGCTACTAAAGAGACTGTTGCTCTGGAAGCCTCGACAGATCGCAATGGTTGGCAGATAACGTTCTTCCTCTTACCTTTGCAGGAGTATGAATCCATATTGCTGGGTTGAGTAAAATGTGGTCACACAACTGTTTCAGTAGAGGAATTCCATTCTGCAAAGTGCTAAAGTATTTTGAAAATGCCAGGCTAAGTTCTAAAACTGCTAAAGTAACATGTGTTTTGGAAGACTGCAAAAGAAATAAAGAGCACACGGTATAAATCCTCTACAGGGAAAGTATTAAAAAAAATCCACATTTATAGATAAACGGTGGTTTCCCAGAACTATTACATTGCTCATTTATACTTCTGATATGCCATTAGTTGATCGAAATGGCTGTAGTGCTGACCGAGGAGGCGGCAGCTACCGGCCATTGTTAGGTAATAGCAGTGATAATAGCAGTACTAGGTAATACCCTGTTTCCCCGAAAATAAGACAGGTGTCTTATATTAATTTTTGCTCCTAAAGACGAGCTAAGACTTATTTTTAGGGGATGTTTTTTTTTTCTATGACCAAGAATTCACATTTTTTGTTGAACAAAACATCAGCATGTATTAATATACTGTAGTGATTTCATCACAGACATCAGCATAAGCAGCCAAACTCTGAATTGCATTAAAAAAATGTACTATGTCTTCTTTTCGGGGGATGTCTTATTTTCGGGGGAAACAGGGTAGTAGTAATAGGTAATGGCAGTAATAGCAGTATTGCAGCTCAGTCTTATTCACTTCAGTGAGCTGTAATACCAGGCACAGCTATAACCAAATGCACAAAGCTGTGCCTGGCAAACAAAGCACCACAGCCCCTTCCATTAGCCTATTGGTGATGGACCCCTACCGTGCTGTTGGCAATTTAGTAGTCTTAGAAAACCCTTTGAAATTAAAAAGTCACATCCCGTTTATTCACATGTATTCCTTTAAAACATTAGAAGATAGAAAACGTCACCGATTTCTTAGAACTTCAGAAGGCATCTATGTCTGGAAAATGCATACATCCAACACTATGTCAGAGTCATTTAACTTTAAAGTCTTACAGAATCCTACAACCTTGGCAAGAACCTCTGAAAAAAGGGCATTAATATGTTCAACAGAAATATTCAAACATGAAAGATCTAGCAGAGTATCTGATGCAGAGTATCTGATGCTACCTTTTGAAATAACTAATTGCTCCCTTTAGATACTTTCAGACCATCGCCCAAGAACAAAGTTGCATTTGATCAAAACCAACAAACATTGTCCAAATTACTAACTGCTCCAAGACTTCAACAGGCGGCTTTCTTATGACCTTTATTAAAACCTACGACCAGGTTATGGTATTATAAGCGTTTGTTAAAACATAGCATAACTCCATTTCATACTTTCTGAATAAAGTTGCAGTGCAGAACGTGCATAGACTTTAACTTGATGCCGACCACCCACAGACTTTAAAGAGGTTGTCTCACTACATTGATTCATCTTACCTCAGTCCTGTTTTCTTGGTTTCACTTTGAATTCAGGGGCGTGTTGACTGGCTTCCACTAGGCTGCAGTAGAAGCCAGGTCTGTAGTTATAGCAACCAGCACTGGCAGCCTATCAGGATAGACCAAACAGGTCTGTAGCTATAGCGACCTGAGGAGCTGATGAAGCCCATATAAGAGGGTATATCTCAGAATAGGTAGGATACGGTTAAAGGACATCTATTGCAAAGTGACTTGTTTTTGTAAGATCTTTAAAAAGCAATCCTCGTAGTGAGACAACCCCTTTAAACATCATTCTGCATGGCCGTTTTAAAATCAGCCTTGCAGAGTGTACAGCTGCGTGCTACTTGTGCCACAGCCATAGTCGAAAGCAGGCTGACCGTGTCAGCTAGGCTCCCCAGAGAGAAGGTGGAGACGTTGTATTACCCTCCTAGCCTTTACAATCACTGTATACACAGAGCTCAATGAGTCCAGTGAATACACATTGCTAGAAGCCTTCAAAATGTAAAAGTAAAAAAAAAAAAAAAAAAAAAAACCACTAAACTGCTACCTTTAGCCTTGACCCTGTATAAAAACGCCTGTAAATGTCACAATTAAGCTATGTTCACATGGTTGATGTTGACGCAGTTTTCGGAGAGTTTCATTGCCCAAAACAGCATCAAAAAAGCCTCCAAAACGCGTCCACAATTCATTTTCACCGATCCCTATGTAAAACAGCGTTGTAGCTCACACATGAAAAGGTTTTTAACGTGCGTTTTAGGTGCTTCTTTGGATGCTGAAAAGCAAGTGTCATGTCAATTACTGAAGCCTTTAACGCTGAAAATCCCCATAGGAATCAATGGAGAGCTTCAAAACCTCAGCGTTTTTTCAGGTGCGTTTTTGACGCTTTTTTGGGGGGCACGGTTTTTGCCCTGGCTATTGATTTGTATGGGTGTTTCAGAAAGAAAACCGTGTTGGAAAACCTCGTCTGAAACCTTGACAAGAAAACCTGGTCAAAACCTTACTTTTGAAGCGCTTTTCAGGCCAGGTTGAGACACTGATTTGGACGACGAAAAGTCAGCAGTGTGGACATACCTTTACAAAACTTACCTGAGTGCCGCTTTTGCGGTTAAATAAAGTGTGACCGTTTTAAAAAATAAATACTATATTTCCTCATATTATTAAAAAATAAATCTAATGTAAAAATTAGAAAACACCCCCAAAAATAGATAAAGGACTGGGAATCCTAACAATCGCTTATGCCAGTATTTTCATAAGATTTAGAAACAAAAACCACAAGCAAAAGAAAATAAATACTTGACCTAAAATATAACTTTTAATATATTTCACTAAAATATCAAACCCTATAATACCCTACACTTACCCTTTAACCTACACTAAAAAAACCTACCTATCCACAATAAAGGGGAACCCGTCCCAATAAGGACGGCCCCAACCGGAACCTAACCTACTCACAAAATACCCTAGTACACCCTATCAATATCTATAAATAGACACAAAAATATATACATTCAAAAAATAGGTACAAGATAATTTATACCCCCAATATAGACAAAAGACCAACGCGTTTCTTCCCCAGATACTGGGATTCATCAGTGTCACTAGAAGGGGTCAAAGATTTTACCTCCAACACACTAAATGTATAGATAACCAAATACTGATTAAGGTGCCAAAATACAAGAAACGTATAACAAGATTATATCAAGTACTACCAGTAGTGCCAAGAATCACTTGCAGTATCCACAATCATAATTTTCTTTTGCTTGTGGTTTGTTTCTAATGTAAAAATTACTTAGAAATAAAGCCTATGGAATCACAGGAAAGTAATTAGTAGAAAAACCTAGTGCAAGAAATGCGCAGGTATAAAAAGAAAATAAAAATGTGCCTGGTCAAGAAGAGACATTGGGTCGGGGGTACGGTCTTGCGGGACAAGGATGTAATCCTACCGCTGTATAAAGCATTGGTGCGACCTCATTTTGGAATATGCAGTTCAGTTCTGGGCTCCAGTTTACAGAAAAGATGTAATGGAGCTAGAGATAGTGCAAAGACGAGCAACCAAACTTATAAGGGGAATGGAGCATCCTAGTTATGAGGAGAGGTTAGCAGAATTTAACTTATTAGTCTTGAGAAAAGACTGCTTCGGGGGGACATGATTAATTTATATAAATATATAAATGGTCCCTACAAAAAGTATGGGGAAAGATTATTTCATGTAGTGGGGAGGCTGAGCTTGAAATCCTGGTCTCCCTCCCTTCACCAACATTTTACCCATCCTTGGTTGAACTTGACGGACACAGGTCTTTTTTTCAACCATACTATGTAACTGACCTTGTCCGGGCATGGTTAACCTTTATTTTAATATATATGTCAGTTAGCCACAAAACCCTCTTCTTACTGCGGCTAATTAATTTTTAAAAATTTTTTCATCCTGCCTTCCAAGAGCCATATCTTGATTGCTTTTTGCAAACATACTCATATGAGGGCTTGTTTTTGTGGAACAAATTGGACTTTTAGTGGAACCATTTAATGTACCTATCTATTAAATAACCTATGGCATTTACAGTGGGATTCTGAACAGCTGTTTGGTTACAGTAATAGCAAGTTTATATAAATTTATGATTTACTATCTTTAAAAATAGCTAAAAGGAATAAATTTGCTTTGCGGCACTATATTCTCACCCCCGAGAATTTATTTTCACAACAGAGCTGCATGAGAAAGATTTTTTTTTTATCATTTTTTATTCCATTTTTGGGCACACAAGGTCCTAGTAATTAAATGCATGGGGAGAAAGATTGTTTTTCCAAGTCCAATCCCACAAAAGAGCTATTGTAGCACAAATTGCTGAAAAAGTTATGGCTGGCTATTGTACAAAAGTTTTAAAACTTGTGTCCTACAACACTGTAAACATTGTTCCTGAATGGTTCAAGGACTCCCCCAAATCTCAGCCCAATTTAGCATCTGTGCTGGAGAAAAAAAGGTTCAGCCAAAGGAGGCCCTACATCACAGGTTACAGGACAATAAAGGACATGCTGCTAACATACTGGTGCCAGATACCACAGGACATCTCCAGAGGTATTGCAGAGTCCAAGCCTTCACGGGTTTACCTGGACTTAAATCAACGCAAGAGAAATCCAGATTTGTGGAGTGTGAAGTAGGTTTGAATACATTTTTCACTTTATTTGTATGTAGCTTCAATTAATAGTGGGCCATGGGGCTCATGAAAGAGACTCACAGGATGGCTCAGAACAATCTTAACATTGTAATGATATCACAAGGCATTATGGGAAAGGAGCTGGGAAGCTCACTGCGCCCTCTATTGGCTGTAACAAATCCTCAATTTACTTCAGATTCACTGAATCTTTGAGAAGCAAAAAGGAATATTAGTCAAGCCAATATCGCTCATCTACATACGCCGTTTCGGGGTTTTGCCCCTCATCAGTGTAGAGCAGAGCGATACTGGCTTGACTGGGTGGGAGGCAATGAGTGGCTGAGAGAAGGGGAACATCTCTCCTTATGGAGAGCACCAGTTAAGGTGTGTAGTGTTTTGATTGCCTTTTAGCCCACTACTAAGCATCTGCATATCACAAGGCATTATGGGAAAGGAGCTGGGAAGCTCATTGCACCCTCTATTAGTTGTAACAAATCTGCTCGACACTGATGAGGGGCAAAACCCCAAAACGGCATATGTAGATGAGAGATATTGGCTTGACTAATATTCCTTTTTGCTTCTCAAAGATTCAGTGAACTGCAGATGCTTAGTAGTGGGCTAAAAGGCAGTCAAAACACTACACACCTTAACTGGTGCTCTCCATAAGGAGAGATGTTCCCCTTCTCTCATTGTAATGATATGCATGTAGTATTTTCAGATTTCAGCACAAGGTGTCTATGGCTTACTAAGACATGATGCCTGCTGAGGGCCATGTACAATGAGCATCTGTCTAGTTGGTTTGCAGTGAACAAATAAAGTGAAAAATGTATTGAACCATAATTTCAGATTTGTGAAGCGCGGTTTCTCTTGTATTGATTTATGTGCAAGATTTCTGGAAGCACTGGTCACAGGCACTCGCTCATTTTGCATGTATTTAATGCAATTGTTCAACCTGTTTTTGGATATAAGGGCAGATTTCTTGGCATGAGTGGGGCCTACACAGTATTCGACAGCTGGTATAAATGTTATGGCTGATCAGTGTATGGAAAAAAGTACCACAGAAACCTGCCATGTATGCAAATATCCCTGCTGTGGAAAGGAGTATGTCTAACAAAATAGCAGATATCTGCGCTAATGTCATCAATCCAAATGATCCATTTTCCTTGGAGCCACTAGTCCACAACAACAAGAGGTTCTTACCTTCTCAAGACTATATCCTACTACAAGGAAGCCCTTTGAAGATAGCATCTGTTCTTGCATAGCGAGAGAGTTTTTCAGCAACTCCAAAATGAAGGCCAAAAGAGTAGAGCTTGAGAATAAGAGGGAAAAAAAAAAAAAATGATGAATTTAAGAAGGAACACAAAATAGTGAATTCTAATAAGAGGCATCTTAGTTGACAAGACTGAATCCATGCTTTTCTTGAGCACACACAAGGTACTGGAAGCCTTTCATAAAAATGGATTCAGAAAATACATAATAGAAGCCGTTCTTTCACTGCCATCTGCTAAAGCTTCATCACAAACAATAGAAGATCATGTTACTATATCAGCCATAGCAATGGACTACAATCATTTAAAGGGGTGGTCCCATCTCACACAGCTATAGGATATGCTATCACTGTGTGATAGACCTGCAACTATCTCCAAAAGTCTTTGTTCTGAATGAATAGTAGCTCGCCCTAACACACTACTCTCTATTCGGTCCTTTGGGCATTCCAAGTTGAGCTGAGCGGAGTGTGTGAACTTCCCTAGAACAGAATGGAGAGTAGTGCCCTACGATTCGTTCTTTATGAAAAAAGGGGCCTTTATCATCAATATGCTTTTGCTGTTTTATATAGGAACACCCCTTTAATGTATGCTATATTGCAGCCTGTTTCTGAGGCGAAGTAAACTCTAAAATCATCTGTTACTTTGCAGATACCTTTGGTTTTTTATATAAAATTTCTCCCTCTGGAATTTGGTTAACCCCGTCAGGACCCGGGGGGTTTTTTTTTGTGACGTTTGTTTTTCCCTCCTCGCCTTCTGAAAGCCATAACTTTTTTATTTTTCCACCTACATAGACACATGAGGGCTTTTATTTTGCGGGACAAGATGTACTTTCTAATGGTGTTATTCACTATACCATAGAATATACTGGGAAACCACAAAAAAATTCCAAGTGGGACAAATTGTGAAAAAAAAAACGTATTTTCGCCATGTTTCTGGGTGATTTGCTTTTACGGCGTTCAATCTTCGGTAAATATAATGTGTTATCTGTATTCTACAGGTTGTTACGCATCCGGCAATACCAAACATGTAGGGTTTCCGTTATGTTTTGGTACCGTAAAAAAATTCCAAACATTTTCTATTTTTGAAATTTGCGCCACGGTGCCATTTTGTGCGACCAATAACTTTTTTGTACTAACACCTACGGACGCCAGTGAGGGGGCATTTTTTTGCGGGCTGAAGTGTACTTTTTATCGCTAGCAGTTTGGAATGCATGCGACTTTTTTGATCATTTTTATTCCATTTTTTGAGTGACGTAAAATGACCAAAAAACGCAATTTTGGCGTTTGGAATTTTTTTTCTTCTACGGTGTTCAGCGTACGGGATAAATGATGTTATATTTTTATAGATCAGACTTTTTCGGACGCGGCGATACCAAATATGTGTAACTTTTTTTTATTATTTTAATGATTTTATTTGTAAAATGGGGAAAGGGGGGTGATTTGAACTTTTAATACTTTTTTTTGTACTTTAAAACTTTATTTTTTTTTACTGTAACATTTAGTCCCCCTATGGTGCGCGATTGTTAATACAACCTAATGCATTGCATAAGCAATGCATTAGGGTGTACAAAGATGGCGGTTTCCCCACTTCCTGTCTGCGGACGCAAGTGGGGCAAACCGGCCAGAGTAAGTGACGGGAGCCTTCACAAGGCTCCCCACCACCATGCCCAGTCGTCGGATCGGCGCAGCTATGCCGATGACCGTACCGCTCGGTGCGCGGCACCGATCGGCGTTCATTCAGACGCCGCGGCCATCTTTGCTGCGGTGTCTGATGGGTAAAACAGCGCCGGCGGGCAGAGCCACCCGCCGGCAATGTTACTGCCGGGTGTTCGCGGCGAATTGCCGCAACACTCGGCGGCTGTGCTGGGGGGTCGGCGAGCGATCCCCCTGCAAAGCCTCTTAGCGGCCCTGGGACATACTCATACGCCCAGGGTCGTGAAGGGGTTAAAAGTTGGAATTTCACTACATGGCTTCTCAACATTCTGATATAAATACGCACATACTTGCTATTTTATCTAGAAGCATGGTTAGCTTTTGAGATACTTTATTACCTCCAGTGTGGAGTCTATTTAGCCGTCAGAACTGTACCCCCATCTCAGACTATCATAGCTGATATGAAAATACCCATCAGCATGCAGAAGGCTGGGATAACAGCAACAGCCAGATTTTAGAAGATGTGCGTAAGACTTGTGCAAAAAGAACAGGATACAAGTCCGCTTTATTTCAGGTCGTAACACATGAACATAGATCCACCAAACGTTAAAAACGCCCACCCGTTTCAGGCATCACGGGCCCTTGCCATGAGGAAGGGCCGTGAGGCTTGAAACGCGTTGGCAGTTAACGTTTGGTGGATCTATGTTCATGTGTTACGACCTGAAATAAAACTCAACGTTGGATTTTATTACGCTGGATATTTCTTCAGTTTGCTTCCTATCGTTCAGATTGCGCTCCACGCATATCCGTGCATTTACAGTTGGGTGAGCTGGTATTTTTCCCTTTTTCTCTATACAAGTTCGCTTTGGTTCCTTTATACCTGCCTACCTATACCCGCAGCATCCAAAAAGGACAGTCAGGTCCGGGGGTGGAACTCACATCTAGAAGACATTAATGGTACACCAAGCGGATGGAGACCGGCATACCTTTTTAAAGGAATTTATATGTTTTTGCATTCTTCAAGCTTTATCCTTCATCCTGAAAACTTTTTTTTCTTTTTTGCATCTTCAGCATAGGCATATAGTATTTATTAGGCCTCGGGCTACCATTGCAGCTCACTGGCATACCATAATTTTGTAAAACTGACAACATACCATACTAGTGTCAAATATTATCCATAATCAAATAAAACAATATCCAAAACTCTTACCAGACAGTAGTGTCAATGTGATCAGACCCGTATTGCTTATAATCCAGCTGAGCAAAAAGAGGAAAGAGGACCTGTACTCCTCCAATGGAGTGCATTGCACTTTGAATTGAGTGTGTTAAAACAGCCTTGACATCCTGAAAAGGTAAGATATATTTAAAAATAAAGGAAAAAATAAAAAATTATACCAGAGGAAAGAAAACAGAAGAAAACATACATATGCAAAAAAGAGTAATTAAACAGCAATATGCATGACCACCACCTAAATTATATGCGACCTGAACAGTATATAACACCCAGGAGATTCTTCATGCATGAAAGGTCAAACCCCGAGGTCTACTCTGGTAACCTAAATAAGATGTCTCCAGAAATAAGGCCTGCAAACACACTGCATTTCCCAGACTACAGATATTTACATTGGAGAAAGTGTTGATTGAAACCTAAATAGCAATCTACACAGGGATGTTCAGGAAAACCTGTAGAAATACATTTTTTGCTTGAAACCACCAATAATAGAAATAGGAAGGTTGCAAATTGCAACCTCTTGTTCCCTGGGAAATTCTTATCTGTTCCCTGGAAAGTAATGTCTCCAATTCAGCAGAGGAAAGCAATTACCTGAGCTTGTAACCCATTATAAAGACAGAGGTTAATCAGATGTAGTGCTGTTAATGGCAATTATACCATGCGACAGTAGAAAACGAATGTTCAGATACTAAACAGAATAAAGCAGCTTCCTCAGAAACGATACCTGGAGCATCAAGGCATGGGGAGAATGGACAAATATAGACGTGTTATCTTTGGGAGACGATTCCAGGCAGAGCTGGGCGTCTGTTGCTCTCGGATTGTATGTGAATGCGATTGAACCAGACAGCTTGCCATCATACAGCAGCAACTTGTGGTGTTCTGCAAGAAAGAGGTCACTTTCGGCCTTGAATTTAAATGTGCCCTGAAAGAAAGCGGATCCTGTTATTATTTCAGAACAATGAATGACATGGTATCGCTGTGAGAAACCGGGCAACAGTTTCATGCAATTAATGTTACTAATTACATGATCAAGCATTCAAAACAGAAAATGCTAGGGAAAGATCATCAATCCAGTTACATCTATTACTATTTCCAGTATGAGGGAAAAGAGAAATTGACTAATACATAAAGGGGCATTTCCATTTTAGTCTATGGCAGGCCTGCACGACATTCAGCTTGTAGGCTGCATGTAGACCAGACCAAGGATTTCTGGCCGTCTGCAACCGGGGTATGGCTTGTGCAAACCCTGCCCCTAAATTGGCTGCACCACCTGGTTTGGGAGCATTCTGGGGGCAATACCAGGCTGTGAGATCTCCACATTCTGCTAAGTTATGCAGGTTTGTGTTACTGCATATTCTAGCAATATGACACCCTTGCATCAGTAGCAATCCAACCTCTGTGAACCTTAAAGGGAATGTGTCATCAAAAAATGACTTCTCGTTTAACTCACATTTTTATGTTAAACACATTTTCTAGGAATTTTTGGTTATGTTTTTTTAATTTTCCAGATCACTTCCAGTATTTTTTTTAATAATTCTTAATTCCTGTAGTTTTCACTTTGGCCACTAAGCCTAATAATCATCTGACACTTCCTGTTCTGTTTAGAGAGCTTTTCAGTGTCTGCTCATTATCAGTAACAGCAGGGTCAAACTGAAAGGAGACACAAGTGTGTACAGATAGCACAGAATCCACCAGTCACAAGAGGAGATGTCACAGCTCCCCCTCTCCCCTCCCTTCACAGTGAAAACTCTCCTATACAAGTCTATGGGACAGAATCAGTCTTAAGGCTCCTATGGGCATGAAGCTGCTGTAAAGTATCTCTCTGACTGCTGTTAAAGAAGTGCAAGCAAGAATGTCTTCCCCACAATCATATATAGACGGCCGAATAGAGAAATCTACAATTGGGAAATAAAGACAACTGAGAGGAAAAGAATATGGATCAGGGGCTTGATTTAATAAGTAAAAAAAAAAAAAAATTGGCGACAGATTCCCTTTAAAAATTCCAAGAATAAAGAGCTCGGGGTTCATTTGCCATTTTCTCTGCAACGTGCAGGGAAAAAATGCTTGGCTGGTTCATTCAAAGGATCAGTGGAGGTTCTGAAAATCCTATATCTGCCGATCGGCAAGTGACAAAACATGTTAGCAAGTAAAAAAAAAAATCCTTTTTAAAATAACTTAAGGATGCCACCAAAATTCTAAAGAACACAATAGGTTTAGTCCATGAATCATGTCAACTAGTCCCAACTAAAAGATTTAATTACAGAGAACATTACCTTGTATGAAGGACCAAGTTGATAAATAGCAAATATCTGAGCTGCATTTAGAGCTTCACTGAAAAGGTAAACTGCAGTCATCTGACCACAGAATACTCTATTAGCATCTGCTGTTTCTTATGAGCCCAGGAAACATTTGTCAAAAGTCTAATAAGGGAGAAAAAAAAAAGACAGAAGTTAAAATGAAAACAGAAAAAATGTACCCATCAAAATCATGACCTGCAGAAAGCAGTGTTCAGAAGTAACTAAACGCCTGGAAAACAAACCTTCTTCCCAAAATTGGTCACTTTGTAAAACTTCTGATATGAGATTATGAAATGTTAAAATTTGATAAAATTATATTTAAACTTTAATGTCTTAGAATAAAATTACTTCTGGGAAATAAACATTTTTTTTTTTATTTTTTTTTGTAAACGGCATCAAATTCTGCTGTGCGACTGCTTATACTATACTGCATGACATCCGAGGGCCCTTTGGTTAAGTAGTAGCGCTGATCGTATCAAGACTTAGGCCTCGTTCACACGGCTTATTTTGGGACTGATTGGAGCCGTACTGCGTGCTGTATTTGCGCTGCAGTACGGGTCCAATCCGTCGCAGTCATTACGGTAATCCACTGTTCTCATAGAGAACAGTGGAATCCGTCTCTCCTCCCCGCTCTGCGAATCCGCCGCGGGGGGAGAAAGTGACATGCACATTATTTACGCCGCGTACGCGCCGTAAATAATGCAATGTCTATGGGGCGGGCAAGCAGCTCCCCCGTCGCGCCCCCGCCCCTTTTTCAAGCCATAACTGCGGGCAAAATCCATCCCGCAATTACGGCTTGAAAAAGCCGTGTGAACATTGCCTTAGATGTCTTGGTTTATCTCAGCTACTGAACACACAAATGGTACAAAAAGGAAGGAAATGGGTTTATTGATGGACAAGACAAAAGGTTTCCTTTTTCCTTAAGGTCAATGGGAAAAGCTACAACACTAGCTTTCCACTTAAGGTAGTATTTTTTTTTTTTTTTTTTTTTTTTTTTAACCACAATGATTACCTTTAAACATGAAGGGAAAGGGACAGACTATTACCAAATACAGTGCTGTTCTGATTTTGCTTTGATTTGGAGATAAAGGAGATTTTATCTGCTGCATGTGTACACAAGTTTCTCTAGGTTACCAACCACCTCTGCCTATTCTGATAGTTCCAAACATCCCTGTCCACCAGGATTAGTCACTCCCTGCAGAGTGTCATCTGTAGCATATGAGCTTGTTTATTTAAGTTAATGACAAGTTTTAACCCTATAGAGCTCTGTAGCATAGTGGACTATAGTTTATAAACCTCCCGCAGTTATGTCACTGTAAGAGGCACAACTAGGAACAGTAGAAATTATATGCCAATCACCGCTATAGACCCGCCCACAGGCAGAAGTGGGAGCCTGAACCTGGCTGTGGCTTTGTAAAACACAGTATGGTGAGGCAATCCCTATAAGTATCTCACTAAAACGGAAACTTGTTGCATAATTTTGATGAATTATAGATAGAAAACTATACTCATTCTTATCCAGAAGCATACTGGATCTAATGGTGCATGTCACATATGTCATGGTGCAGTGCACATTCACATTAATTAGTGCCTCACATCTAACTCAGTTAAACAAAAGTGAAATAAATTCAACTTACATCGCTTGTATTGACAAACCAAGTTATCTCTCCATAGGAGGCCAGCTCTCCATTTACATAGCATCGCAGTTCACTGTTCTTCCACCTATTGTAAATGTGGACAACTGACACCATGTACCACTGGGAGGAAAAAAGGGATATAAAACAATTATATTTGCAACATTTTTCTTGACAAACACTACCTTTCCATAAAGGAACCCAATTTCAAGAGATTTGTTATCCATTGGAACCCCCCCCCCAAAAAAAAAAACAACTTACATTTAAAAGCCAAAATTAGTTATACAGCATTAGGGGCCGTTTACACGGCACAGACCAAATACCAGTCGGAAATGCCAGCCGGTATTTGGTCTGTTTTTGGCATGAAGGGACAGCTGTTCTCCGCGGTTTACGGATTCAAGCCTTCACGCCATTATGTTCTGCCCGAAAACCGAGCGGAAGAATGAACATGTTCTATGTTTTTCAGACCGCCGGCGGTGTAAAAAAAAACGTCCAGCGGAAGGTCTGTTCAGTGGGCACCGCTGCACGGATTTTCCATTAAGGTCCATGTAAAAGGTTGACAGCCGGTTTACAGACGGCTTTCGAAACCGAGAACCGCCTGCTAATCTGGCTGAAAACCATTGCCGTGGGGACGTGCCCTAACAAACGTCTCAACCCGCATGGAGAAGAAAAAATGACTTGCTACCATATGCCTGATGGCACGGTTAGAAGACAAAGATGTGCAGGTTGATGACCAATGTATACTTATCAAACAAACTTTAAAATATTTGAGAGGAGGTAAAGGATTATTAAAAAAAAAATAATAATTTACATCAGAAAATGGGCGCCAAATGATCCATATCTATTACAGAGTTAAAAAAAACGCAACGCAAATATATGCCAAAATATAAAACTGGCAAAAATATAAAAAACACATACTGTATTTGTCTCACTCCCAGGCATGAAAACTTATGGGGCTAAACAGAGAACTATAAAGACCTATGCATCCCTACATTTACTGTATATACACAAGTTAATTTCTTCTCATCTCCAATCGGCGAGAGCATGAAATGAGAAGGAAGCCAAAACTGGGCAATGAAGGGAATACTCAATATACTGGGCATGACCTTAAAATGAAAATCACCACACCTTCTGAGGCTTGAAGTCGTACTTCACACAGTGCTGGAAACCTTTTCCTTTGGACTTTATGGATGTGATAATTAAGCAACCACCAACAAAATGAGCAGAATAACCAAGTCCTTTGTTGGTTCTAAAGCTTGGAAAAGAAAAAACAAATCCATATATTAGACAGTAATAGAAAAGCATTTCATTATTTTAACAAATCGTGCACATTGCAGACTGTCCTGTGGAACCGCAGCAAAATCTTACTCTTGCAATGAACAAAATAACAAAGAAAGCATCTTACTGAAATCAGGACGACGTTCGTCAGCTCTGCGAAAGAGGTCAAACTAGAGGACCACATTTCATATTGATTTAATCAGTACATATGGACGACAATGTAAAGACATTCATGTAAAGATTCCAAAGGTTCATAGTAGTAGATTTATCTGGATGGACCAGGGATGACATTGTGTTTCATCAAATAGCAAGTACTCCCACTAGAACCTTGAAATCTGTCTAAAGTATGGAAATGTCCATAGGAAGAACGCTTACTTTTTTTTTTGCCAGGCTTCGGTATCAACACTAGTAATGCTTCAACATGGAGACAGGGAGGGCAGCACTTGCTAAGGCTTCAACATGCAGTTGAACGTCTATTCCAAGCAATTTGCTATCCTGGACATACATCTTGGATATCCAGAGTAGTCAAGGGAGCCTATAATGAGTCTCTTCGGTAAAGCGTAAGAGTTGGCAACAGGGCCATTTTATCCATTGGACACACTAGGCAGTTGCCCGAGGGCCCAACAAGGTGGTGTATGTATGTCCAGGGTACATAGCCTACATATTCCTAGGCCAGTGCTGTTTAACCAATTGTGTGTTCTTAGGATGCGGAAATCAGCTCGCTGCCCTGCATATTAGTCTCGTAGGCAGGCTATAGGATGTCAGTGGGGTTGTGGTTTTTAGAGCATGACCTCATGTAGTGTCATGTTTGGGTGTGGCTAGAGGTACGACTTGGTGTGATGTCATGCCATGTATGTGGGTAATGCCCACTGCCCAGGGGTCCATAATGCTATTAAGACGTCCCTGGTTGGCAAGTGTAAAGATATCTAAAAGTCTATGTAGAGAGTCAAGCAAGTATGGGAGGTCTGTACAATCAGTTTGCTGATAGTTCAAACATCAAAATAAATTATGACTATTGATTGAAGCAACTGCACATTTGGATCCTGCAGAAAATTCCACTGTAGTTTATTGATGGGTTTAAGTTTCTAAATATATTTAGCCGAGGCACCTTCAGATTAACAAGTGTATTTTCGAACCAGACACTTTTTCTGCTCTTGTACAACTTACGAATTGAATAAATTCAAAGAAGAACCAATAACGGGGGCAGATATTAAAAAAGCCTGGCCATTTCCTGAACAATTTTTATAAAAAAAAAAAACTTTCATACAGAATTACTAGCTCATAATAAACCTCCCATAAAAAGAAAAAAGACAACCTTTGCAAAATGAATACACTTACCAATATAAATAGGGTTTTGCCTTGTCCACATTTATGTTGTTTATTGGATCCATTCTTAGCCAAGTGTGAAAAGTGAAGCCATTCTGATATGGCCATTTTGCTATTGGAGGTAAGGCAATGGCCTAAAATTCAAAAATGAAAAAAAAAAAAAAAAAGTCCTTCTCTTACAGTATACTTTATATGATCAAATAAAATACCGTACATTTTAGTATTTCTCTATTTCACAGTAAAAATTAATCACTGCTAAGAACAGGTTTCGCTAAACAGAACCAAAAATGTTGATCTATCCATCTAGGCTTATGCACAGGGGAAATTTTTTAGATCCACATGAACAAGTTCCTAAATGTGCAGTTAATGTAAGTGGTCTTATTAAAAAAAAAAAAAAAAAAAAGCTTTAACCAATTAGGAAAAAAAAAAAAATACAGAACACCACGTACAGTTCAGCATAACATTAATGCTGTGTGTATGAGGCCTGAATTTAATGACAATCGTGGTTTTTCCAAATCTAATTTTTGTATCTTTTTATTTTTAAGATACACTTTAATCTGATACAGCTAATGGCCAAAAGCTATGACAGTGAAGCCCCTAGATGAAAAAATTAAGGGGTCATCCACACGGCACTGGTTTTCAGTCGGATTTTCAGACGGTTTTCGGATTTGAAAACCGTCCCTAAACCGATATTCTATTAAAGTCTATGAGGATGGTTGACAATCTGAGCTGTAGTCCACACAGCTCGGATTTTCTGATGGCAAATCTGACCATCTAAAAACCTTAGAACATGTTCATTCTTCCGCTCAGTTCTCGGGCAAAGCATGAACTGTTCAATGTAAAGGGGGACGGCTGAAACCACGGCCAGAAACTGCCCCCCTTTAGATTAAAAAAACAACAAAACACCAGTCTGATAACCCAACCAGTATTTTGTCAGTGCCGTTTGGCCGTAACTTCAGGGCATGTCCCCACCTCCGGTTTTCGGATTTGAAAGCGGTCTGCAAACTGGTTGACAAACTTTTACATGGACCTCTATGGAAAATCCGTGCAGCGGTCCCCACTGCACAGATTTTCCGCCGGATGGTTTGTTAGACCGCCGGCGGTCCGAAAAATATTGAACATGTTCATTCTTCCGCCCCGTTTTCGGCCAGAACATGAACATATCAATGCGAAGGGTGGAGGGCTTTTCTCTGCAAACTGTGGAGAAAAACAGCCCCCCTGCAGCCGTGGACACAGCCACAAAACAGAGCACATACCGGTCAGATAATCCGCCCGGTATTTGCTCTGTGCCGTGGAGACATGCCCTAAGTCTTGCTAGCGAGGTTTAAATTTCCAGCAAGTATGTAAAAACTTTATCTACAAACACAGTTTCTGTTCACAGGTTGCAGTCATATTAAGCATTTTTCCCAAACCACTGCAATTTTCACCGTATAGCTGCAACGTGTGAACACAGTTCTAGAAATAAAAGAAAGGTCCAATTCACACCCGTGCGATTTACAATTTTTGCTCCATCAGAAATACAAAAATTACAGTGGTGCCAACTCTTTCATAACCGACACCGACAATGCCTAACAGAGCACATTGACTAAAACTGGGTTTTCATCATTGTGTCCATCATTTGAACAGAAAAAAAAATGTATCCTGTCATTTTTTTGTATTAAATCTATGACAGAGGCTTTACACACACAACCTCTGACAGAGGTGTGAACCGAGCCTGAACCAATGGAACCATTAAATCATTCAAATGGAGAGTTACACAGACAGCATGGCTAAATCACACTTTTGGAAAGGAAGGAGAGCCGAATCCATCTCTTCCTACTTACTGCAGCACTCTTCCCAGGAAAGTTGAAAAAGGCATCGGGACCATGCTTCTGAGGCATGTGCTTTAACACAGACAACAGCTTTACTGCATGAGGAGGCTAAAAAACAAAAAAAATGAAGACATCACATGTAGAAAAAAAACAAAAGCTATTATCTACAAGATGACCTCCCATTGACTATAAATGTCCAGGCGGTAGTGATCTAACTCTGCATACACACTGTGGGGCGTCCATGCAGAGTGCACAGCTGCACAAGTGTCAGCATTAGATGGCTGTCCACTGAAGTCAGGGTCACATCATTAGGACTTTGACTGTTTTCGGTTTTCAAAACCATCTGTCAAACTTTACAATGGACCCCTGTGGAAAATCCGTGCAGTGGTCCCCGGTTTTCTGCCGGGTGGTTTTTCAGACCACCGGCAGTCCGAAAAACATAGAACATGTTCATTCTTCCGCACGGTTTTCGGGCAGAATATCAACATTTCAATGCTAAGGGGGAGGGCTTTTCTCCGCAAACAGCGCAGAAAAGCCGTCCCCCTGCGGCCGTGTGCACGGTCCCAAAACAGATAATCCGACCAGTATTGGCTCTCTGCCGTGGGGACGTGCCCTAACTGTCCCTGCCTTCGCGATCGCTGTGTATACAGCGCTAAATAAAGCCGAGTGTGAGAAAGTGTTACACTGTTCAAACCTGCTTGTACTAAAGAAAATTAAAATTTGCCTGATCAAGAAGCGGAAGAGGGAGGAATAAACAGCCTGGTCAGGAATGGGTTAAACAGTAAATTAAATACATGTTCTAATAATACACAGTAAGAGCAAACGTGCCTTGGGGTGATATTTGAATATTGCTCCCAACAGAGCCCAGAGCATGGAGTAATATGATAATTATTTTTGCTCCATCATTCAGTGACTGTAGGTTGGAAAACGGGGCTACCTAGGAAACACACACAGGAGAGCAATTTCTCCCATGTATGCTTTCTCTATTCACAGAAGTGAGATTAAGTATAGTGGCAACCCCACTTATATCATACTCCGCGCAGGATCCAGAGCATTCTACAAAACTGCACAAACTACTGGAGGAACTACATAACGAAGGGTTTACACTTCCTGTACATAATCTTGAATAACTGTGTAGTATAAACAATAATATAATATATATATATATATATAATATATAATATATATATATATATATATATAATATATAATATAATATATATATATATTTATATAAAAAACCACGCACTCCAAAGATTTACAGCAAAAGGTGATTTATTCCCCCATGCTACAGAAGCGACGTTTCAGCTCTCTCACAGAGCCTTTGTCAGGCTTAACAAAGGCTCCGTGAGAGCTGAAACGTTGCTTCCGTAGCATGGGGGAATAAATCACCTTTTGCTGTAAATCTTTGGAGTGCCGTGGGTTTTCTCAATTCTATCTAGATGAGCTTTGTATCGGATTATCGCTGCGGCACCATCATTTGATACCTTTGAAGGCTGCTGCATTTTTTGATATAAATTTAATATATATATAAACTAATAACACTAATACATAAGTATATGATATATACACACACACATACCATACACATATATACGTACACATTATATATTACAAATACATAAACACATATAGATATACCATATTACATATACAACAATGTACATATATACATAAATAAATAATATATACTACACACACACATATAATAATATATTAATACAAAACCGCCTTCAAATATAGAAAGAGCAGAGATATAATATAAGTCTGCTCTTTCATAAATTAGAGCTGATCAATAAAGGACACCAGCACAAGCCCACGGATCTGTCCTTCACGCTAAACCTAGTAACTGTATCCATTCTATGTAGCAAACACAGAACATTTCACGGATATTTATTCAGTTACATACAACTGTAGCAAACACTCAGCTGGAACAAGCCTATGGGCTGCCCAATTTACAGGCTCTGGACAATAATGTTTCTATCCACTGACGGCAAACATCTTTACAGTTGAAGGATACCTTGTGATGACACAATGTACATCAGATCATTTCACTATGTATTAAACCCCCCCCCCTGCCAAAAAAAAGGAAATCCTCTTTGAAAAGCAAAAGGAAATAACTATTAACACATTTAAAAGGAGGTTTCTCTTACCCAATGTCCCTTTTCTCCCTGAAGTTTACTGAAAAATAGCTTCAGCTCCCGCACAGTGATGCTGTAACTTGCTAGCACACCCAACATGTCCACCAGCAGATCTGCAACAAACGATCAATTCACAAGATGAGCAAGAACATCAGCAGAAAACACATTTTGTATTTTTAGGTCATGTTTGTGACAATTAACAATAAAAAGTGTTAGTTTAGAATGAGAATTCCTGTAAGTGTTCAACCTATGAATTACAATGGCACTACGAAAAAATGTCACAGCCTATTTTATTGACAATAGAAAACCCCCACAACGCATAGTTTTTCAGGAGTATGGTAACAGGGAAATACTATAGAAAGGAGGAAAACAAATTGCAAAATTATTCTATTCATGGCAGGGAAAATCCGTTTTTCTGAAAAGCCTGACAGGTAGAGGGTGGCACCAAAACCGGGCATGGTGGCCCGCATGGATCACAAGAGGGGCCCGGGTAGGTTTCTGCAGAATGATAAATCAGCAATATCCTTCCTAATATGGGATAAACAGGGCTGTGGAGTCGGCAAGCCAAAGCCCCAACTCCCTCATACACGGCGCATGTTTAAGTGATAACTTTACTGTAGTAAGGTGGTCCCATCAGGCTTTTATCACCTTATGATACAATAATCAAGCTATTTAGGTAGAACAGACACTGACAAGCAAAAAGGTAACAATGTTTTGATCTTTTGAACACTTGTGGGTAGAGTTGAAGAAAAAGCTGTATTTGTATCCAAGTCCAGTCTGCACAACATTGGGAATGTGTAAAGAGACCTGGATCTGATTGTGGTCAATATATGATTGAATCTGATCCAGAGCCCAGAAGGAGTCAGGCAGAGCTGAAAACCAAAGGTGGATTTCCCAAATACTAACAAAATAATAAAAATTAACATTTTGATTTTTAGGAGCAAAACAGTAACAATGCATTTACAGGAAAGAATCTGCAGAACTAAGCAGATGCTAAATACTTGCAAGTCACATTTATGTATAAGATAGGTAAGATGACTGTATATAAAATTGCTCTTTGCACTGCATCAAACTAACTGGACCAACTTATTATATATTTTGGGAGTCTGTCCATTTTATCACAACTCCCGACTCCCTGTGCATAAACCAGACAGTCAGAGCTAGGTTCACTGTGCTTCCTCACTGCACTCACCCAGTGAGAAAGTCTTTGATCAGAGCAGTAGGTGCCCTGCTGCTGCAATCAAGAGCTGAGAGTGACGGAGATAAGAGTATGGCGCTCAGCTATCTCCGTGGCTCCAAATGTGGTGGGATCCCCAGACATATCCCCTATCCTGTGGGCAGTTGATCAAGCCCTTTTAGGCCTCGTTCACACTGCTTATTTTGTGACTGATTTCAGCCGTATTGCGCGCCGTATTTGCGCTGCAGTACGGCTGGAATCCGCTCCAGTCATTACGGTAATCCACAGTTCTCATAGAGAACTATGGATTCCGCCTCCTCTTACCCGCTCGGCGAATCCGCCGGACGGGGAGAAAGTGACATGCACATTATTTACGGCGTGTACGCGCCGTGAATAATGAATGTCTATGGGGCCGGCGAGCTGCCTGCCCCCCCGCCCCTACTGCACAGCAGCCGGCGTAATTGCGGAGCGAAATCCGGCCCCACAATTACGTCGGCAATAAGCCGTGTGAACATTGCCTAATAGCCGCCCAGTTTTGCAAACTACACACATGCAAAACCAGATATACTCAAAGAGCTGTACAGAAATACACATATATACAGGCAGTCCCCTACTTACATCATTCCGACTTACATACGTCCCCTAGTTACAAACGGAGACTTATGAAGCGTGGCTGACATTCAACACTGAGTCACGCCCCATGATAACCAAGTGCCAGCAGGCCACAGCTGCACATGACATACAGAACGTTAGGTGAAATCTTCTAAAAAAAAAAAAGGGCAGACAGCAAAACAAATGTAAAAACTGTTCCCTGTACTATCCCAAAAATGTTTTTTGCTGGAATTACATTTAATAAATCTACCTGCTACAAATTCAACTTAAGAACAAACCTACAGTCCCTATCCCGTTTGTAACCCGAGGACTGCCTGTATAGCTCTTAACTGCACCGGACCTGGTTCAGAATCTATGACGGGCTAATGCAGGCTCCCACCACACAGTCATTGCCTCCAATGGTGAGCCAGGTGGCACCAAGTATCCAGTAAGTGCATTGCCTTGCTACAAGGTAAAGTACTCACTGGTTAACACACGTGCCAGTCACCCTTCAGGTAGAAAAAACTGCTCCAGATCCACAATGTACAATGCAATGGATGCACGCCCCCAACCAGAGACTATCTTCACCCTCCTTAGAGCATAGCCAAAAGAAAAGAAAATAGCATCTTTCCTTTTAAAAGTCTTCTTTTCATGTGCCCAGGTCACCATACAGAATAGATGGCAATGTTTCCACCGTTTAACAGCGGAGTCTTCAAGCCTTGAAGGCTGTGCTGTATGGTGGTTTGGACACAATAAAAGAGGACTTTTAAAAGGAGGGATTCTGCTGCTAATTTTTGCTCATTTGGTTATTGCACAACAGGGCCGTTATCACTGGAGCTCAGCGCCTACCACAGGACCAGAACGCAGTTTCCAGTGAGCAGCATCATGAGCTCCAGTCCAACTCTGAGTAGGCGAGTTTGGACAGGTTTTTTTTGTGGGCGAAAAAGTGCTCTTGATTGTCAGCAGTGTGGTCTGGTGATACTTCCTACGGCTGCTTTCAAATAGGCATTCGAGAGACCCCGAACCCAATTAAAGGTTTGAGGGGAAAATTGTGCATCTGGTTACTGGAAACCATCGACATCAGCTGAACACCTCCAAATTCAATAGAAACACCAAGTGTAACTAATCTAACCCTAACCCCAACTCTAACCATAAACCCCACCCTTAGCTAAAACTCCAACCCTAAATCAAACTGCAATTCTAACACTATCCGGTTCTAATTAAAATTCCAACCACAACTTAATGCTAAATTAGGCTTAACTCCTTAACGATCGTCCACGTCTTTAGATGGCCGGCATTTCAGGTCGTTCGTCTGCAGGGACGTCTTGTCGTCGCTGCAGACATCGGGGTTTGCGGCGCCCGGGTGCGCAGCTGCGCTGGGATCGGGGCTGTACTACACAGCCCCGATCCCAGAGCAACCCCTGCAAGCATCGGTGAGCGGAGGAAACCTCCGCAACCCAATGCTTTAACCCTTTGATTGCGGCGGTGCGTTACCGCAGCGCCATCAAAGGGCTCCCCTGCTCTGTCGGGTGATCGGAACGCCCGGTGACCCGACAGAGCCCGGGGAACGTCTCCACAGTCAGCTCTGGGGACCTAGAGTGGCCCCAGAGCTGTCTGTGTAACAAGCCAGGGACCTGGACGCACTGTGTGCTGTCCAGATCACTGCCTGTGTCAAAGTGACACAGATTAGAATGTATTGGCATATATGAATATGCTAATACGTTACTAAGTGTTTAAAAAAAAAAAAAATTGTAAAACAGTTCTCCCTTCATGGGATTTAAAAAAAAAGTAAAAAAAAAACAAACAGAAAAAGTGAAAAAAAAATAAAAAAAATATTTGTAATAAAAAATAATTGTGCCTACATTACACACAAAAAAACTACACATATTAGGTGTCCACACGACCGTAATAACCTGTAGAATTAATCTAACAAATTATTAAGTGTGAAATATGAATGGTGTAAAAAACAATTTTAAAATTTTTTTTAAAAAAAAAAAAAAAAATTACAAAAATTCTGCAATTATTTATAAGCGAATTTAAACTATTCCCTCATAAAGTACAACTTGTCTCGAATAAAACAAGCCCTCATACAATTGCGTCATTGAAAAAATAAAAAAGTTACAACTGTTGGAACGCAAGAAGGCAAAAACAAAAAAAATTTTCTGGTCATTAACTACTTTTCAGGTGTTCGGCTTAAGGGGTTAAGGATGATGTTTCACAAATTTCGTCATTTGGTTTGTGCAGACTCAAATCAAATTGCTAATATACAGGTCAAATTTAACTATGACCAAAACCCAAATTGCTACATTGATCAAAACCTACAATAGGCTGCCATTGCCTTCTATAATGCTCCTAATCCTGTCCTGCTAAACTGCAGGAGGTCTGGAAGTAATATCTCTAATATGGGTGCAAAAAAAAGCCCCTATGTTACATCCATCTGAAAACAGTAACATGTGACACAAGGTCATAGCAGAACTCCACAGACCCCAAATTTCATCTTCATGTTTTTGTCCATCAGTTGCAAAAAAAAGGTATTTTCCCCTGGGAGCACCTCAACCAAGGCAGAACATCTCCATAGCGCAGAGCCGTGGTAACCTTGTTGGCCACCACATTGGCTTCATACACACAGCTCTGATATGTGCATGGGGACCTAGTCTTATTCTTTTAAAGGGAATGTGTCATCAAAAAATTACTTCTTGTTTAACTCACGTTTTTATGTTAAAGGGGATTTGCCAACAGACCAAGTACTGACCTCCATTCAGCATGAGAGCAAGATGTAAACAAATCACGCTGAGTCATGAAGCTGCAGTGGAGAGAGGGAGAGGGGAGTGGGGAATGAGGAATCCAAGGAGCGTCTCAAAACTTAAGTGAACTAATAAACAGTACAACAGTGGATTCAATACAGCAAGACACAGCCTCATAGACGGCACTGTCAGGAGAAACCTTATCTGCTAAGAAGCTAATGTAATGTAAACAAATCACGAGCTGACAGACGCACAGACACACAGAGCCCTGCATAAGGGGATCCTGTGACATGTTCACTCAAATAATCAAACTATAACTTGTGAATTCTGTATACAAAAGAGAACACCTATTCTACACAGCAGCTTGAAAGCTTCTTCATCAGATAAAGCAGGGATCTAATAACACTACAGCTAGTTATTCTGTATACAAAAGAAAACATATTGCTACCCGGTGCCTTAAAAGACCATTCATTCTGCCTGTCATCAGATAAGAAGTGATTCATGCAAGCGCGCCTTTCAGCTCCTGGTCGTGGACTAGGGGAAGCTTGAGGTAACCAAGGGGGATTGAAAAATGCTGTACTCTCAGAGTTTTCACTTTTTTTAATCACATATATTTAGAAAAGTGATTAAATACCCATTTTGGAGGTTCCCACGTCAACATTATATGGTGGCAAAACCCCTTTAAACACATTTTTTATGAATTTTTGGTTATTCTTAAGTCCTGCACTTTTCACTTTAGCCACTAGGTCTAGTAATAGTCTGATACTTCCTGTTCTGTAGAGATTTTCAGTTGTCTGCTCATCATCAGCACAAGCAGGGTCAAACTGAAAAAGAGACACCAATGTGTATAAATAATACAGGATCCACCAGTCACAATAGTAGATGTTACAGCTCCCTCTCTCCCTGCACACTGACTTCTTCCCAGATCACAAAGCCTAGAAAACTCTCCTGTAGAAGTCAATGGGAATGAGTCAGTCTTGGGGCATGTCCCCACTGCACGGGTTTTTGGCCGGTTTTTCAGACAGTTTGCGGTTTTGCAGACCGTCTAAAAAAAAAAACGCCTGCAAACGAGCACAATGGGGCGCTATGGAAAACCCGTGCATCAGTCCCCACTGCACAGGTTTTCCACCCGGCGGTCTTTCCGCCCGGTTTTCGGGCGGAATATGTGCAAGTCAATGTGAAGGGGGAGGGCTTTTCTTTGCTGATCGCGGAGAAAAGCTGTACCCCCCACGACCATGGGGACGGCCGCAAAACAGTGCAAATACCGGTAACAAAACCGACCGGTATTTGTCCCTTGCCGTGTAAACAGCCCCTTAAGGCTCCTATGTGCATGAAGCTGTTGTAAAGTATCTCTCAATGTTTAAAGCAGTGCAGGCAACAAATCTGTCCCACAATTATATTATAGACTACTGAACTGAGAAATCTACAGTCAGAAAATAAAAACAGCTAAGAAGAAAAGAATATTGATCATGGTCTTGATTTATTAAGTAAAATAAAAAAAATAAAAAAAAATAAAAAAAATTGGCAACAGATTTAAACTTTCTAAAGACTTTTTTAGGATGCAGACTGATTACAAGTTACTATTTGCTTGCACTTTTCTTTTAGTGACTTATCTATACCAGGGCCATTTCACTGTACGGATTATACATATTCCTCTGGCTGGAAACAATTCATGTTTCCATTATTACCTGCAATCATGCCATCAACCTTGTCAATTCTGTTCAAAACCTGTTCAACCAAGCCAACTTCAGTACAAATCAGAAGGTTGCGAATGCTTTTCTTCAGAATGGCTGTAAACATGCTCCAGACTTCTGCTTGGCAGGTGACATCACACTTGTCTAATAGTTCAACCATACAAATAATGCTTTCGCCCTCTTGAATGATGAAATTCATCTCCAGGTCAAACTGCCCTCCAACAAGCTGCAAAAACAAAAGGAAAAAATAAATTTAAATAAGAACGAATTACAAAAAAAAAAAAAAAAAAATCTATGAAACTTTCACAAATTTGACACAAATCAGGTGGCCTTCTGTGGCGTAGTTAGGAGTCTAATATTTCTAGCTTCAAAACAAAATAGAACAAATTTTGGCAATTTGACAATTTTCTAGAAATTGTTGCCCTTGCTTCAAGTACAAATACCATTCTGATCAAGTCCAAGAGCACTCAGTCAAATGCACGTTACTGTACTAATTTTTTTATTTATATTTTAAGAAGTGGATATCGACATCATGAGGTCATTAGAAATGAGAACATAAGAAGGTAGTATACTAAAGGTCCAGAGTGAATGTAGAAGTCAATGGAACTGAGTCAGTCTTAGGGCATGTCCCCATGGCACAGGTTTTTAATGTGACTTTAGACATCCCTTCTGCAGAAAATGTTAAGCAAAATCGATTTGCATGAATTCCAGCAAAAAATAATAAAAAATCTAGCTAAATTCAAATTAAATTACTGTTCATAAATAAGCCACTATACATTTATATTTTAAAAACTCAATCTCCATATGATCAACTGGGGTGAACAGAGGTTTTACATAGAGAAGCACAACAGGCAAAACAGGAAACTGCTGAGCATTACCGTGCAATATGCACAACACCTTGTAGAGTCTCGTGTGGGAATACACCTCGTAGTTGCATCATAAAAATACATTCCCTTATGAATTACACAACCTCTGTATAGTAACAGATAATTATTACAGAAGAGCTCTGTGAAAGGGAACCTTTTAGAGGAGGACTATGTAGACACCGTCTGTTCTAAACCAAAGTTAATCTATTTTTTCCTCTTTTTTTTTTGTTTGTTTTTTTTCATACTCAAATTAATTGTTGATTCTCTAAGTGTACTCAGCACACCCACTATCATAAAACATATTCCATTGTAATGGATTGATAGAAGTGAAAAGCTAGGTACATGTTCATGATAAGAATAACGCCATTTCTGGCCATAATAAAACCTGTATATAGCAGGTTTCACCAGTTTTCTCCTCTGCAGGACTGCTCTCTAAAGGTGCTATTATACCAGTGCTAGCTGGTGCAGGAGGCGCTTACAATTTACCACTAATTACAAGGCTGTACCTGAAATTATAACTTAAATTGAAAGCGCTACCGAGGCCTGTTAATGCATGTGTAATAGCAGGCTAATTGTCAGTTTTCCCTGAGCTCCGCTCCCAACTCCTTCTGCTGCTTCCCCTCTCCATAGATTTCTATGAACAGCACAATGTATTTGTGTGGTTTTTTGGGGGGCATATCAGATTGTTAAAATATTCATTAATAGCTAATGAATCTGCTGGCTTTATTATACTTACGCTGGCGATCCTTATTTCATATAATGATATATATACGATGGGTATAAAATGAGGTATGTATGTATGTATGTATGCATGTATAATAAAATTCCATCTCATACTGCTTTTTTTTTCTTTTCGAGTTTACCTCTAATCATTCCTACAATCCTTTCACTCCATTATTAACAGAATTAATCACCTTTTAGGTGCCGCCCAAGCTTGCTGGGATCTGAAGAGCGCCGGAGGATCCCTTAGGGTGCTTTCACACGGAGTGTTTTTTGGTGCGTTGTTTTTTTGGTTTTTTTTGCAGAAATCACAATATTACTTGCTGTGCATTTCTGCAAAAAAAGAAAAAAAAAATGTGCCAAAAAAAGCTTCTTCTGTGAAAGACCCTATGGTGCTTTTACACCCGTCAGTTTTTTTGTTAAATGCACTGCAAATTAAAATGCCTTTTTTTAATTTCCAATAAGTGTATGTTAAACGGCGCCCCTCAAACACCCGAAACCCAAAACCTCAAGAACTATGGGTTAGCCTCGTGTGTCCCCCCCCCCCCCCCACCCCCGTGCGTTCAATACGATTTATTGTAGGGACGGGGGGGAAAAACGACTTGTCAATTTCTGCGATTAAAGCCCCGAGAAATGAAGTTCCCACCCTCCCCCCCCCATGCTTCGGGAATACACGCGACTCCCAAATCACCTGGTATATTGCGTTGCGTACTGTACGCGCCTCAATTACGCCGTGTGAACATAGCCTAAGGGTACGTTCAAATGGCATTTTTCAATACGAATAGGAGATTGAAAAGTGCTTTGCAAAACGTATCCAAAAACACAAAGTGAGGTGCACATTTGGATGCGTTTTTGCTGCAGCAGAAACGCACCTTATAGTTCTAAATAGGGTGTTTGCTGTGTAAAACGCATCAAGAATTGACATGACCATTCTTTGAATGGATCCAAAAGATGCACCACGAAGACGTAAGTAAACATGCATCAGCGATCAGACGTCCGAACACCAATGTGTGTTGTACGTTGAAACTAATGTAAGTCACACTGCACATTGTTGGCTACGTGTTTGGGTCCGTTTGGGGTCTAAAACAAAGATCCAAACACGCATATAAAAACAAAGGCGTGCTTTTGGTGCATTTTTTTTTCTTTTCAGAAATGCACAGCAATAAACTGCTTTTATTGCTGTGCATTTCTGCAAAAAAAAATGCACCAAAAATGAACTGTTTGACAGCACACTAAGCTTCTTTCAGATGTCTAAATTGTTCAAAAAGGTGTTTCAAGTAAGTAATCCATTCCTGTGTTTGAAGTCTTGTGGATTACAAACAGTAATGGATCCTCACTTTCCAAACAGTTTAGTTTAGATAAGTGAAAGAAGCTTGCTGGTAATAAAGGCAGTTTAATTGCTGTACAGTTAAAACCACACCAAAAATGCACTGTGTGAAAGCAGCCTAACGTTATTTAGTAACTTTGTGTTTCTCTATTGTAGTTACGCTGTTAACCTAGCTGAGCATTGCTTCTTCTCTGTCTGGTGTGAAGATGATATGATACTTCATTGCTTCTGTGTGTAAGGATACCGCTTTGATCTCTCAGAGACTCGAAGACTAAGTCCACACAGCACACAAAAACAGTCAGATTTTCAGCAGTATTTTGACACCGCTGAAAATCCGACCATTTATCAAGCCCATAGACTTTAATAGAAAAAAAAAAGGTGTTTTTCAGCTCGTTTTCTGGTGCCGGGTGGACTTAGGAACATATTATAAAATCTCGCCAGCATTTTGCAGTCGGTTTCCCGGGCATTCAACAGCAAAAAGACGAGAACTGACCACGGTTTTTGCAAAAATGGTGACAAAAACCGCGGTTGTGCATCGGACAAAGTCGGCTTTCCGACTGCTTTTGTTCTATGCTGTCTGGCCCTAGCCTAATAAAGTTATTGAGAGCTTATTTGAAGTATAGATAAATCTTTAGCTATATCACTACATATAAGTGCCTGTGAATGCCCAAGTGCAGGAAGTGATGGAGTATGACAGAAATCTTCTTTACCTCCTCTTACAGCACACAGTTTCTCTGTTTACTGACCACCTCTCCCTGCTCTCTTATAGCTCACTGCTCTCCATTGCCGTCAGTCCATCCATGCAGAGTCACTCCCTGCAGTCTTAGGCCACGTTTACATGGCTTAAACTGGTCCGTATCTCGCCCCGTATTTCGTGCCATACTGCGCTAAATACGGGGCGAGATACGTCCCAGTCATTACGGTAATCCACAGTTCTCATAGAGGACTATGGATTACGTCTCCTCTCCCTGCTCGCACAATACGGCGAGCAGGGAGATAAGCGACATGCACATTATCCCGGCGGGATACGCGCCATGGATAATGAATGTCTATGGGGCCGGCGAGCTGCAGGCCCACCCGCCCCCATATACATGGCGGAATTACGGGCAAAATACGTCCCACAATTATTGCTGTGTGAACACAGCCATAGCAGAAGGGCTTGGCTTAACTGAAGTTTTCACCCTTTAGGCCATGTTCACATGGCTTAAAATGGGCCGTATTTCGGTCCGTAATTACGCGCCGGAGTGTGCAAATTATGGGCTGAAAACGTCCCAGTCATTACGGTAATTCACAGTTCTCATAGAGAACTATGGATTACGTCTCTTCCCCCTGCTCGGCGAATCCGCTGTGGGGGGAGATAAGTGACATGTGAATTACCAGCGGCGTATACGCGCCACTAGCAGTGATTCTCTATGGGCCGGCGAAGTGCCGGCCAGCCGCTCCCTCCCCCGCTCCCGCCCCGGCCACACGGCGTAACTGCTGGGCGTAATTACGCCCCGCAGTTAAGCCGTGTGAACATAGCCTTAGAGCTCTTGTATAGTACACTTTATGAATCTCCCGCAGTCACGACACCAACAGGAATAGCTAGGAACAGCAGAGCTGATATATCGATCACGGCTATAGACCCGCCCACAGCTTGAACAGGATGTGCGAGTATAAAGCTGGGCTCTGCGAAACTGCATGGTGAGAAAACCCCTTTAGCCCATTTACTGTCATGTCAGATGAGCTACTCCACGGACATTGATGCTATATAAATGAATTCCCTACCCTTATGAGCCAAAAATCTTGACCCATTTTGAATAAAAGATAAAAAGCCACAAACCCCAGAGATGGCCTTAAAGGGGTTTTGCCAAGAAGGGAGTTCCTTACCTCTTATCTGCTCAGAAGAGAAGATAAACTCAGCATGCAGCATCATAGGGAGGAGAGGGAGGGGGGTGAGCAGAGCGCTAGGAAGCGTCTACAATGTTCACTCAAATAATTACATTACAACCAGTGGATTCTCCATACAGCCTCATACACTGCACTTTTCTCCCCAGTCCCTCCAAAGCTCCTTCATGTTCCCGGTCATCAGATAACAAGTGCAAACACACAAGCGTGGCCAGATAAGCTCCTGTCAGCTCCTCTGGTCATGTCTAATGTAAACTTCCAGGAAACTAAGGGGGACTGAGCAATGCTGTAGTTCTCACAGGCTTCACTTTTTTTAATGACATATTTAGAAAAGTGATTAGATACCCATTTTGGAGGATCCCACGTCAACATTACATCATGGCAAAACCCCTTTAAATTAAACTGCTGATTGCTTCTGGCTTTCTAAGACCAGAAGGTGCAGTAGGATAGGTCAGGTAAATTGCCAGTGTCAATGTACCCTGTAAGCTACTGCAGCAAGGGTTCAGGCATATACAGACCTTGACACCATCTAAACCAAGAACTAGAGGTCTATGGCAGTATGGAATTTAATGCTAATATACATGCTAGTATTAGAAGAGATTAATGTATTAATAACTGAAGGTGGTAAGGTCTAGAGCAGGCATCCTCAAACTGCGGCCCTCCCGCTGTTGGGAAACTACAACTCCCATCATTCCCACGGTTATAGATTATATAAATGCATGATGGGAGTTGTAGTTTCCCAACAGCTGGAGGGTCGCAGTTTGAGGATGCCTGGTCTAGAGTATGGTACTAAAGCAGTGCACAACACATACAACATCTGCAGGGAATTTGTATGTTCTCCGTGTTTGTGACCGTTTTCTCAGAGGTACTGCACATGCCAAAATATACAGATATTTTATGGAATTTAGATTGCGAGTCCCAATGGGGACAGGGAGAAGTGTGAATTATGATAATCTCTGTACAGGGCTGTGGAATATAACAGCACTAAATAAATGAATAAAATAAATAGATTAAAAACCTTACAAATTAGCTCAAGGGAGGTAACAATCTGTTTTCTATGAATCACCCATTCTTTATTTCAGAACATTAAGATACGTTTGGTCCATTTTTAATACACAAATATCCTTGGGGAAGGGGTTTCAAAGAGGTCTACATAAAAACAAATGTTTGCACAGAAAATCATTCTGAAGGATAGCTGTTCATGTACACTGCTTTTACTATTGACGGCCCCCGCTACTATACTAGATAAAACCTCTTACCTTTCTTTCCTTAAGACTTCATTGCACAATCCTATATAGCTCAATGTCAGTCGTTAAAGGGGTTTTCTCGCTACAAAGATCATAACTAACTAAATGATGGGGACAATAAAAATAAGCACTTTTGCAATTGGTTTGCATTACCTAAATCATTTAGTATAGCAGATATGAGTTAATCTGTATGCGTCTAGAGCTATTTCCGCAGCAAGTGGAGCAATTTTCTGTGATTGGCTGCCCGAGATTTCATTCAGCCCTGTTGAGACATACCCCCTGGATGGGACACGCCCCCTGTGCTGTGATTTGCTGCCTGCTCTGTGCTTGCGCCCCTCTGAGGTGTATAAAATGAAAGTGAAACTGCTTTCTGTGCTTGCTGCTGGCTGTGTAATAAAATCTGTCCAAGCTCTTCTATGCTCATCTCCCAGCTCTATGTGAAGGATCTGGGCAATTACGGAGTCTCCCATCTCTCCTCCCATATAAAACAGCCTTATACACTCTGCTCCCCCTCTACCTCCTGCCTGACAACAGAGGGGGGAACAAAGTGCATTCCTTACATTTGTTTCATCATTTCAGGCTGTAGGTATAACTGCTTACAGCAATGCAGGTGTTCTGGTTACAAGGATTGGAGCCTGGAAGTGACAGCTCTGCAGACATGAGAACTGACCACTGCAGGAGGTCTGCAGAGCTGTGACATCCTCTCCCATTCACTGCTCACAAAGAATGAGGTCATCAGTCTTCAAGTGAGAGAAGACAAGCCTCCTGGGAGGAGACACCCACCCCTAGATTTGAAGCTGTAAGAGAAGAGAAGCAGCCCAGTCTGCGAAAGCGTGTGATGAGAAAACCACTTTAAAGGGATTCTCTCACTACTAAAGATTAGCTTTCAACATGAAGGAACAGTTAAAAGAAAACTTTCTAAATACATCAGTCAATAGATTTTTCTTTACTCCAGAAATAAGAGCATTTTTAATGTGCTCTTGTGTGAACACAGGTTTCTATGGGAACCTGCATACTAGACCATACTATGTTATCTTATTTGAGCAGAGAGCACTAAGCGCTGGAGAAAAAATTATCATCTCTAACGAGATTAGCCTTTGCTTTCACTCTTCACAGCTTGTGTAGCTTTGTTTACTTATAGATTAGATCTCCTGCACCGCGCTTTGTCATGTCTCAGCTAGTTACAGAGAGAGGCTAAATATGCCAATGACTACTATAGAACCACCCACAGCCTGAGGAGAGCAGAGTGAAAGAAAAGCGGTCTGTGACTGAAACTGCATGGTGTGAAAACCCTTTAATGACTCCTCTTACTTGTATACGTTGAGTGTGATTGTAATAGTATCCCTAACTTTTATAGGAAAATTAATTTAAACACTGATACTGTTGTAGGATTTGCTCTGTCAATTCGTGATTTTCTCATTTTCAGTCACAAAAATTCTCTAACTTTATGCACGTTACGTTTTGTTTTTAATATACTGGCTTAAAGGGGTTGTCTCGCTACAAAGATTTGCTTTCAACATGTAGGGAACACTAAATGAAGACTTTATCAAAAAATATAGCATTGTTCATATTATTCTATTAAGGATCTGAAAGTGATTTTATCACCTTCTGAGCGCTCCCTGGTTTCCCAAGCGTCTGTCCTGTGTACTGCTTCTGCCCTGCTGTTTGTTCTATCTGACAGCAGGGAGTGACCTCATCACAAGGTTGTGGCCAGCAGAGAACTGCCAGCAGTGAGAGCTCGTGTGTTATCTGATCTTTCAGACAAAAGACAGTAATTACTCTGTTTACATTAGCTCAGCAGCTTCTCCTGTCCTAGTAGATAGTAATTTAGCTAATCTAGACTAATAACCACAATAAACTGAGAAGTTTGAATACATGGAGCTCATATGCCAATTACAGACAGCTTGACCAGGAAGTGACAGAGCAAAGCAACATTTCATTCATGCATCCTATGAAATTAAGAGATGAGACAACCTCTTTAATTGACTATCCTTCCCTAATCCACATAAGAACGGGACTACAGACTTGCTTCACAAAAGAAACCATTCAAAATGCTGCTGTACTAAGCAAAGGGGTTCTCTAACCTATTCTTGTACTCAAACCTTCCTAATGTTAGGCCAAAAGGAAAAACAAACAAGGTTTTCGGACAAGAAAATATATTTTGCTAAAACCCAAAACTTACATTATCTTGCACTTCCACAGTACAGTACCTATAAAAGAAAAGCCATACAATTCTTAGCATAGTGGGCAGCTCGGGAAATGGACCGATTCACCACCTCAATATGTGACCATAGTGTACAGTTCTAACTGGTCAGGTTAAAACAATAAAACAGTGAAAAAACATTGTAAATCATTATGAAAACTGTAATAATGGCATAACCATGAAGAGAATAAAAAAATGAATAAAATAAAATGTGTTGAGGAATGTAATACCTTCCTACTCAATAAGGGCAAGGCCATTACTGTGCATTGTGGACTCTGGTTCTCTCTGTACATGTCAGACTGCTCCCATCAGTAAGCAAAAAATGCAAAGAATGGGAGGGAGGGAACACACTATCTGAAGGCACAAGAATAGATCGGGTGGGAGAGCCCAGGGAACACAATGATGTCATCACTTTGTAATTATTAAAAAGGAAAAAACACAGGAGGCTTAACCACGTCCATCACTTCCCAGCCCTGAATAAATAGACACTGACTTGTGTACCAGGAAAAAAACGCATATTTACCAATTATTTACTAATTAACCAGCTACAGGTCTATTCTGACAATATGACCTCTATCCAGACTTAAAGGGGTTGTCTCACTACAAAGAATAGCTTTCAAATTGTAGGTAACACAAAATAAAGACATTTTCCAAATATATTGCTTTGTTTCTCTGTTTTCCCTAAGGAGATACAAGTGAATTTATGACCTCCCTGGCTATTTCAGTTCCCTCAGTAACTGACCTGTAAACAATTCTCCCCCTGCTGTTTGTTCAACGAGATAACTGAGTGAAGTCATCACACAGGTCTCGCAGTGTCCTGTGCTGCTCAGCAGTAAAAAGCTTGATTTATGTAAAATAAACAGAACTGTAATTAGGGCTTTTGTTTTGGGGATCAGATAAGAAGTCCTGTTAGTAGTTTGAGAAGCTAATCTGATCTAATTAGCATCTGAAAGCACAAGGGAGCACAGAGCTGTACAAGCACAGAGCTGTATGCAAATGAGTCAGTCTGAACTAGGAAGTGACAGAGTATTTCATTCATGCATTCTCTGAAACTCTGAAGGGAGACAACTCCTTTAAGGCGTCAAACTATAGAATATGTAAATTAACAATAATAGTAATAATATAATAATCTGAATAACAGTTGGTGAGAGTTCTGCTGGAAACTGAAGCCATTGTTCTGTCCGAGAGAGTGGTTTCTAAAATGGTTTTGCATGGAAATTCCCAATTATAGTACCACATGTGAAAAACAGTACAGACAAAAATCCAGAAACAATGCTTACTATCACTACAGAGCACAGATGCAGCAAACACACATCAAAAGTGGAAAACTAAGGGCCACATGTATGAAACGGTTTTGGTCTAAAACTCACTTTTTTTCCCCCATAGAAACCTATGAGGGAAAAAGTGAGTTTTAGACCAAAACCGCTTCATACATGTGGCCCTAAGTTTTCTTTTATGAGAGGAAATGTACAAAAACAGGGACATTTACTAAAAAACACAAGGCCATACTCACAGCTCAGCAGTAGTATATTGAACCAATCCCAGTAAGAGGCAGCAAGCCCCAAAGCTGCCTGGGATATACTTCTACAGGAGCAGCTGAATAATGAACAATTGCTCACACACCCCCATCCATCCGCTTGAACAGGTACAAAGGCGGCAACAAAAATAAAAGGCCTGGGTGGACTGCAATACCCAGAAAGATTAGGGTTATTTAGTTTAGAGAAAAGAAGGCTTCGGGAGGACGTGATAAATATGTTTAAATATATTAAAGGCCAATGTAGAGATCTCTCCCAAGATTTATTTATACCCAGGGCTGTATCTAGAACAAGGGGGCATCCTCTACGTCTTGAGGAACGAAAGTTTCTACATAAACATAGAAAGGGATTCTTTACTGTAAGGCTAATTCACATGGCAGAATTGCGGGGCGCAATTATGCCGCAAGTTCAGGTCCCGCGGGGCGGGGGGGCCAGCAGCTTACCGGCCCCATAGACATTCATTACTAGCGGTGCATAAACGCCATGAATAATTGACGTCACTTATCTCCCCGCACGTCGTCTTGTACGAGCGGGTAAAGGAGGCATAATCCATAGTTCTCTATGAGAACTGTGGATTACCGTAATGACTGGGGCACATTTCGCCCAGTATTGAGCACAGTACGCCACAAAATACGTCCCAATTTAATCCGTGTGAACATAGCCTTAGATCAGTGATACTGTGGAACTCTCTGCCAGAGGAACTTGTCATGGTGAATTCAATAACAGAGTTCAAGAAGGGCTTGGATGCATTGCTGGAGCATAATAATATTACATGTTATTGTGACTAGGATTCTGGAGATGGGTTGTTGATCCAGGGATTTTTCTGATTGCCAGATTGGACTTGGTAAGGAATTTTTTTCCCTAATATGACAATTTGTTTCTACCTCATGGGGGTTTTTGCCTTCCTCTGGATCAACACTTTAGCAAAATAGGCTGAACTGAATGGACGTGTCTTTTTTTTGGGCTAACAAACTATGTAACTAAGCGTGCAGCATCCAGCCCAAAAAAAAACAAAAAACTGCACTAATCTAAAGACCAGTTCACACCAGTATGCAGAAGAGCCACAACAAAAAACTCGGGGGAGACTGCACGAATGCAAAGACACTGAATCAAGGGGGGTGATAAATTGTTCCTCAGCTGCACCTTTAAGTATCTCAGGCAGCATTGTGCCTTGCTGCCTCTTAGGCTATGTTCACACGGCTTAACTGCGGGACGTAATTACGCCCCGCAATTACGCCGTGTGGCCGGCGGGAGCGGTGGGCCGGCACTTCGCCGGCCCATTGACTTGCATTACCAGCAGCGCGTATACGCCGCTGGTAATTCACATGTCAATTATCTCCCCCTGCGGCGGATTCGCCGAGCGGGGAGAGGAGACGTAATCCATAGTTCTCTATGAGAACTGTGCATTACCGTAATGACTGGGACGTTTTCAGCCCGTAATTTGCGCACTCCGGCGCGTAATTACGGACCGAAATACGGCCCATTTTAAGCCGTGTGAACATGGCCTTAAGGTACCTGTGCGCGCCACAAGACGCTGTGTGTTTAGAAGAACGCACCGCTCAGCACTTTCTTCCAAAGCGCAGGGGATAGAAGCGACATGTCACTTCTTTCTGCCGGCATTCAATACACAGCGGGTAATCATAGCTCACTATGAGAGCTCCGAGTACCGTAATTATAGGATGTATTTCGGAGAGCACTGCAGCGCAATTACGCCACGAAACACATCCTGAAAGACGCCGTGTGAACATAACCTTACGGGGAATGGTTCAATGTACTGCCACTCAGCTGGGAGCATGGCCGTGTGGGTTTGTGTCTTATGTCAGGAGGCACCTCAGCCACTTTCTGGATGTACTCTCCGACATCTCCACTGCTGACTCACCCATAAACCCAGGGCTTGGTATGGAGAGGTATAACCTGGGTGCGGTGATATAAGTACCACCCCATACAGATTCATTTGGTACAGCACTTTATGAAGGTATTAAATCCCTGTAATTTTCTTACATTTTCCCAGCAGGGGAGAATCACACATGGCAAAAGTGCTGAGGATGATATTTCGGGGATTAAAAATCTGTCCCATTTATCTGTTTTCACAGCAAAATAATACATTTCTGCAAGCCTCAATCAGATGAATAGGACAGAAACAGAAAAAGGACTGCATTATTAGGAAGTGCAGTGAAGAACATTTTTACATCTAAAGAGGTTTTTATTACTATGTTAGTCGGCAAGCCAAAGCCCCAACTCCTCAATTTCCCAAACCCCCGACTCCCTCTTACACGGCGCATGTTTAAGTGATAACTTTACTGTAGTAAAATGGTAACATCAGACTGTTTATCACCTTATGATGCAATAATCAAGCTTTTTAGGTAGAACATACACCGACAAGCAAAAGGGTAACAATGTTTTGATCTTTTGAACTCTTGTGGGTAGAGTTGAAGAAAAAGCTGTATTTGTATCCAAGTCCAGTCTGCGCCAACATTGGGAATGTGTAGAAGAGACCTGGGATCAGATTTTAGTCAAGACATGCTTGAATCTGATAAAAGCCCAGAAGGATTCAGGCAGTATTGAAAACCAAAAGGTGGATTTCCCAAACAATAACAAAAATAATAAAAAACAACATTTTGATTTTTAGGAGCAAAACAGTAACAATGCAGTTACAGGAAAGAATCTGCAGAACTAAGCAGACGCTAAATACTTGCAGGTCAAGTTTATGTATAAAATAGGTAAGATGACTGTATATAAAATTACAGTAGCCTCATGTGCAAAGCTGTAGTTAATGGAGAGATATGGAGCCTGAAAGTCACAAGTTCAAAACATTGTTACCATTTTGCTTGTCAGTGTAAAACATTTATTGGATAGGACTTTAGAACACAAAAAAATTGTAAATATGCAAAACTGCAGGAACATTTGTGGAGTCTCTGAATTTGTTCTGAGAAATAGTATTGCCTCCATCAGATCCTGCATACATGACCTCAAATATGATCTCATTTCCAGGCTAGAGAACGGCCTCTCTACACTAACTTGGGTTGGGGACAAATCGTTGACCACAGGGGCAACACCTCTAACAATGTCAGGGTATAAAGGAATCGCCTCAGCCACATTCAGTTTTGATGAATGGTTGACCTCTTCTACTTCTTTGAGAACAGGTGCAACATTTTGCTGAAATCCGTTTGCCATGGGAGCAGAATCTTTTCCCCTGGGGCAGCGCTTTGCCTGCTCCATGTCATCAATTACCCTCCTCATGTGATAAGGCTGAAGATATGAGAGCAGTAGCACTGACCGGACCCAATTCCTCTTGCTCTTTGCAGTGCATCGAACTGGACTAACTTATCATATATTTTGGGAGTCAGTCGGTCCCTTTTAGGATGACTCCAACTCCTGTTTCGGCATACTCCACTATTGTGCGCCCCCTCTATTTTTTCTGTAGTTACAATCAGTGAGCTTTACATTAGAGATTTCCTGCTTGGGTCTCACTCCTGGGAGTTTTTGATAAAACAGATTCAGGTTGGGAAATTATTAGCAATCACCTCATTCTCCTCTATTATCTGAATTGTTCCATATAGGAGAGGCACATATGGAAAGAAAACCACAGAGAAATCAAATCCCTACAAGAGCTGCTCCCTGGCAGAAAAGATAAGCCATTTACACCTACACTACTCTTAAAGAGGACTGGTGACATCTCCTGACATCCAGCAAATCCTTGTGCTCTCTGTGAAACAACAATCCTGGAGCATCTTCTCTTATATCTCTGTGTTGTGCTGTTCCTCTGTTATTCCTCCTGGAAATGTAAGACTGAATCTGTCAGCTGGGTGTGTCCCAGGGGTGTCAAAGTGCAGGGACTTCCTCTCAATTGGTAGCACCCAGATAAAGGATTCAGTAATACATTTTTAGAAAGAACACCACAGGGGGAAAGCCGCGGCCATGGTGAGCCTGTGGATGGGGGACATCGATGAGAACATGGATGAGGGGTTTATAACTCAGGCATTCCGGACCATGGGCGAGACCGTACGCCGCATCAAAATCATCCGCAACCGCTTCACGGGCGCACTTTCTGGCTACTGTTTTGTGGAATTTCCTGACGAAGGCTCGGCTGCCAGGGGCCTGGCCAGAATCAACGAAAAAATTGGTTCTGTCCACGGTTTGCATATTAGCCCGTCCCCATCAACCACTGACATGTATATCTTCTGCCTGAAAACCTGGCAGAAGAATGAACATGTTCTAAGTTTTTAGGAACGCTGGTGGTGTAAAGAACCGTCCGGCAGAAAATCTGTGCAGTGTAGACTGCTGCACAGACTTTCAATTCAAAACCAAGTAAAAGGTTGACAGTCCGTTTTCAAATCCAAAAACCGACTGTAAAGCCAACCGAAACCTTAAGGGTGCTTTCACACGGTGCATTTTTGATGCGTTTTTTTCAATGCGGTTTTTGGTGCAAGAAGGCACAGCAATTAATGCTGTACATTGCTTCACAAAAATCGCAGCAAAAAAGTGGTAATTACCACGATTTTACCGCGAATTTACCGCGATTTTTATGCAGCAATGTACAGCATTAATTGTTGTGCCTTCTTGCACCAAAAACCGCATTGAAAAAACGCATCAAAAATGCACCGTGTGAAGCACCCTAAGGGCTTGTCCCCATGGCAGGGGTTCTGTCTAATATTACAAATCCACAGCACTCAATGCTTCAAAAGCTGTATTTGCGAGAAAATTGTTTACATGTGTATATACACAATACAGTGTTTGTCAGGAATTGGTCCAGTATGTTACATTCCATACAAAATAAGATGGTACATAGGGTAATGTGATCTTTTCCTTGACATTTTGATCAGAAGGAGGTCTAAGAGAGCAGCCGGTTCAACCTCCTCTCGGCCCTGCAGCATTCCTTTTGCTTACATATATAGCCATATCTCCTTACCTCATCTTACACTGGTACATTTACCCACGACCATTGGTACTTTTCATACCCTACTCTATATCATTATCTTTCTTCCTACCAACCATTGCGATCCCTTATGAATAAAGTCTACTTCTGATCAAAACGTCAAGGAAAAAAGATCACATAACCCTATGTACCATCTTATTTTGTATGGAATGTAACATACTTCGCCAATTCCTGACAAACCCTGTAGTGCATATGAACAGAACAATTTTCTCACAATACATACATCTTTTGAAAAATTATTGAGTGCTGTGGATTTGTGATGTACAGTGCCTTGCAAAAGTATTCGGCTCCCTTGAACTTTTCAACCTTTTGCCCCATTTCAGGCTTCAAACAAAGATATAAAATTTAAATTTTTTGGTGAAGAATCAACAAGTGGGACACAATTGTGAAATGGAACAAAATTTGTTGGATATTTTAAACTTCTGTAAAAAATCTGAAAGTGGGGCGTGCAAAATTATTGGGCTCCCTTAAGTTAATACTTTGTAGCGCCACCTTTTGCTGCCATTACAGCTGCAAGTCGCTTGTGGTATGTGTCTGTCAGTTTTGCACATCGAGAGACTGAAATTCTTGCCCATTCTTCCTTGGAAAACAGCTGGAGCTCAGTGAGGTTGGATGGAGAGAGTTTGTGAACAGTGGAGCTCAGTGAGGTTTGGATGGAGGTTTGTAAAGCTGAGTCAGTGAGATTGGATGGAGAGCGTTATGTGAACAGCTGGAGCTCAGTGAGGTTGGATGGAGAGCATTTGTGAACAGCTGGAGCTCAGTGAGGTTGGATGGAGAGCATTTGTGAACAGCTGGAGCTCAGTGAGGTTGGATGGAGAGCGTTTGTGAACAGCTGGAGCTCAGTGAGGTAGTATGGAGAGCGTTTGTGAACAGCTGGAGCTCACTGAGGTTGGATGGAGAGCATTTGTGAACAGCTGGAGCTCACTGAGGTTGGATGGAGAGCGTTTGTGAACAGCTGGAGCTCAGTGAGGTTGGATGGAGAGCGTTTGTGAACAGCTGGAGCTCAGTGAGGTTGGATGGAGAGCGTTTGTGAACAGCTGGGCTCAGTGAGGTTGGATGGAGAGCGTTTGTCAACAGCAGTTTTCAGTTTTTTCCACAGATTCTCGATTGGATTCAGGTCTGGACTGTGACTTGGCCATTCTAACACCTGGATTTATTTGTGAACCTTCCATTGTAGATTTTGCTTTATGTTTGGGATCATTGTCTTGTTGGAAGATAAATCTCCGTCCCAGTCTCAGGTTTTCTTCCAGAATGGTCCTGTATTTGGCTCCATCCATCTTCCCAGCAATTTTAACCATCTTCTCTGTCCCTGCTGAAGAAAAGCCCAAACCATGATGCTGCCACCACCAAGTATGACAGTGGGGATGGTGTGTTCAGGGGGATGAGCTGTGTCGCTTTTACGCCAAACATATCATTTTGTATTGTGGCCAAAAAGTTGGATTTTGGTTTTCATCTGACAGAGCACTCTTCTTCACATGTTGGTGTCTCCAGGTGGCCCTTCTCCACATGTTTGGTTCCCCGGCTTGTGGCAAACTTTAAACAAGACTTTTTATGGATATCTTTGAGAAATGGCTTTCTTCTTGCCACTCTTCCATAAAGGCCAGATTTATGCAGTGTACGACTGATTGTTGTCCTATGGACAGACTCCCCCACTTCAGCTGTAGATCTCTGCAGTTCATCCAGAGTGATCATGGGCCTCTTGGCTGCATCTCTGATCAGTCTTCTTGTTTGAGATTAAAGTTTAGAGGGGCGGCCGGGTCTTGGTAGATTTGCAGTGGTCTGATACTCCCTCCATTTCAATATGATCGCTTGCACAGTGCTCCTTGGGATGTTTAAAGTTTGGGAAATCTTTTTGTATCAAAAATCCGGCTTTAAACTTCTCCACAACAGTATACCGGACCTGCCTGGTGTGTTCCTTGGTCTTCATGATGCTCTCTGTGCTTTAAACAGAACCCTGAGACTATCACAGAGCAGGTGCATTTATACGGAGACTTGATTACACACAGGTGGATTATATTTATCATCATCAGTCATTTAGGACAACATTGGATCATTCAGAGACCCTCACTGAACTTCTGGAGTGAGTTTACTGCACTAAAAGTAAAGGGACCGAATAATATTGCACGCCCCACTTTTCAGGGTTTTTTTTTTGTTTTTTTTTTACAAAAAGTTTAAAATATCCAATAAATTTCGTTCCACTTCACAATTGTGTCCCACTTGTTGTTGAATCTTCAAAAAAAAAAAAAAAAATTAGAAATTTTATATGTTTGTGTTTGAAGCCTGAAATGAGGCAAAAGGTTGAAAATTCGAGGGGGCCGAATACTTTCGCAAGGCACTGTATGTTTGGGGTTGCAAATACCCTTTCCACTAGCAGCACTCTTCCTTACCGGGTGCTGATCATTCTTTAATATATCAGGGTATGTCTACACAGCGAAGTTAAAATACCATCGGAAATACAACTGTATTTTAACTTCACCGCACCACGGTTTTTGGCATGGTTTTCGCACATAAAAAAAAAAACAAGTGGTCGGATTTCCCACGGCCTCCGTACAATGAGAGCTACAGGAATGGACGGCTGCTTCAGTAGAAAACTTGTGCCGTGTAGACTACAGCATGGATTTTCCATGGAGGTCTACACAGTGCAGGATTTTCAGTGGATTCCACATACTGAATCCGCCATAAATTGGATGAAAATCCTGTGCTGTGTAGATGTAGCCTTATAAGGGTTTTTGCACCTGTCTTTTTCCAACCTTATCTACAAGGTCACTATCAGTAGATCAAAGCTCTCTTATGTATAAGGCCATGTGTCTTCCCGGACATGGATGTTGGGGGAATGAAGGTTCGATTCCAACACTCGTACTTTTTTCTTTGCACCAAAGGTAATCACCAGAAGTGTCTGCTTGCTAGTGAGAGCACTCTGGCAGACATTAAAAAAACTTTGAGATTCTTAGTTCATATGTTTTGATCAAAAAATGCTTAAGCCACCCCCGGCTCCAACGGGGTCTTAAGGCGGGTGGTCCTACTCTATTTTTGCCTTTATGGAGGTCTGTTGACCCAATGAGAAGTCTGAATTTGACTCTAGTGAGAGGTAAAGATAGAGTAGGACCACCCGCCTAGAGATCCCGTTGGAGCCGGGGGTGGCTTAAGCATTTTTTTTTCTCAAAACATGTGAACTAAGAATCTCAGTTTTTTTTCATATATTGTAGATAGCATAAAAGCTTCTTTTGAGGTTTCCATGTATTGCATAGCCACTCTAGCAGACAGTCTCTAATGTGCATGGCCATTTCCAGACTATGTTAGATTCCCTAAACAACTGGATTCAGGTTACATAGATTCTACTTAGTTATTTGCTCTACAAACCAGATGTACCTTACATAAATTATGCAGAGTAGGGCTTAATTTCTCTGAATTTAGTAGTCATAGAAACAGGATAAAGACAGTATTAAAATAGACTAATGATACCTTTGCTAAGATTTTAACCAATTATATACGGTGAGGTTTTTTTCCTATAGAAATTTTTCAGGTGAAATAGAAATACACTTTGTAAAATAAACCCAACACATCTGAGTATTTGGGCATTTATGCTACTACAGTCCATACGAGTGATGACCAAAAGATTGTGTTGTCAGACCACCACCGAAACCCATGACCATGCCCGAGAGGCCGAGAACAAACGTCAAGAGGACCACCACCTCCATATTGGTTCAAAATGTGAACATAATTTATCCCAGTAACTGAATGGGGAATCAACCAGACAGGCTGACTGCTATTGAGTTCACCTTTCTCCCAGTGGCAGTACAGCCAGTCAGTAGGGAGCGGTGCTTCCATTCACTGCCTGTCAGAGGAATGCACTGCAGAACAAACAGTCATTTTGTAAGTAAATGCTGTATGTATTCAGGATACATAAGTGTATCTGCAAATATCAGGAATCAGATAAAGCAGAAGAGAAAGGCTATAGGTGAGGTAAAGCTCACAAACTTTTGGTGACCTAAATACGGAGGTCCAGAATGGGACTAAGCTGCAGTAACAGTCGCACTGCTGTATACATGTATAGGTAATGTGCATAGGCCAAAGCTTCCAAACCAACGTGCACTTACTGAGGGTGCTGAACCCTGTGGAGTTAACAAATCGGAGTGAAAAACCTGTAAGTAGACAAAGTGGCAATTTTCTTCAGTGCACAGTCTGCCATACCGTGTTTCCCCGAAAGTAAGACACAGCAGAGATTTTGTAGAATTCCCTAATATAAGGCACACACTGAAAATAAGACATAGCAGAAATCATTAGAGGATTGAAGGACCTGTGAAGGGAGGTCATGTGACTGATGTCACCACAGGTCCCAAACATCAAAAGGAGGGTAGACATAAAGTACATGTAAGTAACAGAGGGAAGATGGGGAGGAGGGGGGGGGACAGAGCAATGATACCGACACAAAGATCTCACAGGATGGCTGATGGGGCATGCTGGGACTTCCAGTTCTACAAGTCCCAGCATGTCATATTGCCATCCTTTGAGATAAGTCACTGCAGCTGCCATAAAATGTTCTTTACATACATATATGCTAGGGTTTGTGACTCTAAACTTTATTTTATATATATATATATATATATATATATATAAATATAACTATATATAATATATATAATATATATAATATATATATAATATATATATAAATATATATATATCAACACAAATACATACATACACACACACACACACACACTAGTATAGCATGCTATAATTTATTCATGGAAAAATAAGACAACCCCTAAAAATAAGACGTAGCGTATCTTTAGGAGCAAAAATTAATATAAGACGCTGTCTTATTTTCGGGGAAACAGGATATATATGTACTACTGGAGCAGCCGGTCCAGGGTGCATCCCACAGATAGATGTGAGCATGTTTCTAATCTAGAAGATCACGTTATAGATCTGGAGGTGCAGAATGCAACACTGGGGGCAATTGATAATAATGAGAGGAGTTTGCTTCTTTCTGAGCAAACAGTTAATGGGTTAAATGTTGGAGTAACAGATCAGCAGGATGAGCAATGTAGCTGGGTTAATGAAGTTAAGGGGAGTTCTAGGGGAGCCAGAAAAAGGAAGGCCACTTCTGCTCCTGAGCATCCTAGCAAGATTGCCAAGTTGGGTAATGATGTATCAGGGCATCAGTCGCAGAAATGGCGACTGATGGCGTGGATTCTGCTCTTTCCTGCAGCCGGGAGAGCAGCCCAACTAGTGTTCGGGGGAGTGGGGAAGAGGGGGTATTACAGGTAGGAAGAGACAGTTATTTGTTACAGGGAATGCTATCATCGGGAAAAAAGAAAAAAAAAATTTGTTCCAGGATCGCCTCAACCGAATGGTTTGCGGTCTTCCTGGCATTAGGACGACGACAACAGTATCCTCTAAAATAGGGGTATCAAACTGCGGCCCTCCCGCTGTTGGGGGAACTACAACTCCCATCATGTATTTGTATAATCTATAACAGTGGGCATGATGGGAGTTGTAGTTCCCCCAACAGCGGGAGGGCCGCAGTTTGATACCCCTGCTCTAGAACAAAGACAGCCGTACAGAAATGCCCAACACGGGGGGAGCAAGGCCTACTAAAGGGACAAGTATGTGCTCCGGTGACTCACCATTTAGTGTTTAATATTTCTTCCCCTATAATGAGCCCGACGGATAGGACTGTCCTTAGAAAGGGCCTCTCCTTTTGTCCAACAACACCCCTCAATTCATGCACTTTAGAAGAAGACCCAACGGTTTTATCAACAACTCAGACTTAAGACTCACCTTGCAGAAATGACGGGCACCAAGATTACTCTAACCATAAACCACACATCTAACATGCCTATCTTTTCGATTTCACAATTTGGTCCGAGATTAAAATAAAAAATTATTCCACCAAAACGACTTCACGCCATCGAAACATTTAATCAACGAGTAGAGGGTGATCTGTCCAAACTACTCCCTAATATCCACAAAGGTACCTACAAATATCACCCCAACTTGAATCCCCTTGAACTTCAGGCACTTAACGACTTAGGAAAAGCCTCAGATATAATTATCAAGCCATAGTTGTTATAGATAAAACAATGTACGTAGAGGAAATTCATCGTCAACTCTCTGATTTGAATACCTACTGACCTACTACAATAACAGTTGACCATTCACATAGCCATCATTCCGTCAAATTTTTTGGGGAACTCACACATTCCCCCCTTCCCTGGACATGAAATTCTGAACTCTACACCAAACCCACCGACAGAAATCGTTTATCACTTTTACAAGTTATCTTCCACCTAATACCCACCCACCCTCAAAAAAAAGGCAAAGGGGGAAAAAAAAAAAACCTGCTCCTTCAACCACAATTTGCACTCAAAAAGACTGTTCGGCCCCAAAAATACCGGGACAATCCAGATCAGATTAAAGGGGAAATTAGCAGAGGGGGGGTTTCGCTGCTAGAGGATATTCACCACAATTCCTCACAAAAAGAGGCTCCCCCACACGCACCCCTGACCAACCTACTAAGCCTCTTTCGACCCGTATCAAACTCGTACAAAAATGTAATTTTTACCCAAAAATTTATAAAATCACCCAAAAAACATTGGCCCAATTTCCCTTCCAGAGATCCCTCAAAAAAACCCCGGGTTTCCCAAAACAATTACAAATTCTTTGCTTTTAAAAGTGAAAAAAACCCAGAAAAGCTTTGTGTCAGCCAATTTGGACCCCAAAACACTTGTGAGCCCTTTTGTCATTACTTGACACCCCCAGGGCCAGGGGAAACCGTTCCCAAATTTTCCGTGTGCAAAGGGCCTTAAACCCGTAAAAAAAGGAGAAAATTTTACCCCCCCCAGGGGGGCCCAAAAAGGGGCCCTTCAAAACCCCTTTTCTTCAAAAATTTTTTTAATTTTTAAAATTTAAAATGACCCTTTTGGTCTTTGAAAGGAGGCAAACTTCACAAACCTTTTAAAAGGGACAATTTTTTCCCACCAAATTCTCCCACCCAGTGTAACTAATTCTACCCCCTATACCGGTGAAATTTTCACCAAATTTAAACCCCAATAAATCCCTTTCCCAACTTTCCCTTCCCAAGTGATAGAACAAAATACCTATCCCTAGAAGAGGGGGGCAACCACCAGCTCGCTTTTACAAAGGAAAATATTGGTTTATAAAAAATTTTAAAAACCCTGGGGAACCAAAAGGGGTTCCGTTTATTGAGATTGGAAAACTAAGTAGATCTTTTTCCAGTATACTGTATAATTGTTATTCTAATTTTTGGGACATTTTCCCCTATGTATTTTCCCAGTTTTTTTGTGATCTTTGATATCAGTTTTGTACAACCCCGGGCCCCCTTTTTAGGTTACCCCTGCCCCAACTGTCTTTTAATTTTTAAATTTCAAATCACCCAAATCCATGGGGGGAAAATCAGTGCTTTTAAGGAATGTAGACTTTGGTAAGACAATCCCCTGAAGTTTAAACCCGGGGGCTTCAGTAGGGGGAAAAGGAAAGGGTGTTTGAGTTTTTTAAAAACGTCCATGGTTTTTTTTGGTTGCCAAAAGGGCGGGTTTTCTGAGTATTTCAGAAACTGTAAACCCTCCTGGGTTTTTTCCGAACAACCATCCTTTAGGGTTTACAGAGTTTGGTCCAAAAAAAAAAAAAACACCCAGGGGGGAAGTCCTTTTGGGGGAAAAATGCCCTTGTTGATGCCAGAGGTCAAAGGGGGAATGGGAAAGCGAAAGACTGGTTCGAGGGGTAAAAAAGGAACATTTGACTCAAATAGCCCCCCCGTTACAACCAAGGTGGGCAGAAGAGCATTCTGAACGAAAAGTCCCGGCGAACTTTAAAGGCAAAATGGGCTACACTAGCAAAAGCCCCAACCGGGGTTCCCACTCCTTTCAGCTGGGGAACGGGAAAACCCTGGGCCCCAAATTTCCCCAAAGCTCATCAAAAATTGGACAGTAGAAGATTGGAAAAAAAGTTGCCCTGGTCTGATGAGTTCGATTTCTGCTGCGACTTTGGATGGTAGGGTGGGGCAAAATTTGGGCCCTTTTCAAAAAACCTAAAAGGAATGGATACTTCCCTGCTTGTATAAAGGGTTTCCCAGGCTGGTGGGGGGGTTGGGTTGTCTTTGGGTTGTCGGGGAATATTTTTTTTGGCCTTTTGGGGGCCCCCCTTGGTACCAATTTGGGCATCGTTGCAACACCTTGTTGAATTATCCCCACGGGGAATTGGGGCGTTCTGAAGGCCCAAAAGGGGGAAAAAAACCCCGTTACTAGTTGGTTTTTCCCTAATAAGGGGCCCAGGTGGTGTATATATAAAAATGACATTTAAAAGTTTTAAAAAACCTGTATTATAGCCCCCTTTCCTTTAGACAAAGTGACAGCTCCTGGGGTAACATTCCTCTGGACCGGTCTCGATTTTTTTCCCTATTCTGGGGTTTACTTTCTTCCCCACGCCTCACTGGATTCCTAATACTACATACTTTTTTTTGGGTTTTGGTATTTACATCTTGCCCCCCATTTATACGCCCTTTTTACTACCACCCATTTTCATCCCCCCCTTTCCTCTTTATTGTTCTTATTCTTTTTCCCTTTAAAAGAAATTTTATGTGTCTTCTAGTTATTTCATTATTCCCTTATTTCTTTTTTTGGGTCTCATGTTTTTTTTTTTTCCATTTTATTTTTTTCTAGTTTTCCCCTTTAACTCCCATTTAAAATTTGTTTTTTATTTAATGATTTTTGTACGAAATTGGCCCGCTATTATTTGTATCCTACCCCCAATAAAATTCTTGATGATATAAATCTAAAAGTGTATAACTTGCATTATATTGAAGTGCCATAGAATTTTCTAGATACTGGTGCTAGGGATCAGCATGTGATGGACTGGGGGAAAAATTTAAACGGGGGGAGGGGCTGGTGTTTGCCAAAGCTGTCTTTTTGGAAACCCAAAATGACAAAAATACATTGGGGTAGGGGGTTCCAAAAAGAAAATTTTTAAGAACTAGATTTTAAAGTAAAGGGGGGCCCCCTCCAAGTTGTGTTCTCTGGAATACTAACTGTGCAATGCAATAAAGACAGCGGGAGCTCAGGGAGTTACATGCGTGGCTGAAGTCTTGGTTTTGGGTTTGGGTTTTTTAGAGCAGGGGCCCTGATTTTTTAATTGAGGTTCAATTGTTTTTGCAGAAAAAATTGACTAAATTTGGAAGGGGGGTCTGCCTGTGCGGGGACCAGGGCTGTGGGTCGGGGGCGTTATAAAGGGGACCGACCCCCAAAATATAAAAAATAATGTTGGTTCACGGGAAAGTACCAAGGGGAAAACATAAAACGGGGTTCCCAGTGTACTGTTTCCCATTTCTTAAAGCCTCAGACTTTTTAATTTTAAAAAAGTATTTGGATTGACAAGGTCTATATTTTGGTGCAAAAAAAACCCCGTTGAGGTGGCTTGTTGCGTACAAGAGTGGGATCACAGAAGTCCTTAAAAACCCATACAACAAAATTTAAACACATCTGGAAGGGAGGGAAAAAAAAAAGGGTTTAAAAGGGCCCTCGACTTCATAAAAAGCATCGGCTCGAGTTTGAAAAAAAAGTAAAAGAAGGGAAAAGTTTGGGAAAAGGGGTGATTTGGAAAGAGGAGATGAAGGTAAAATTGACCGGGCTTGATGGGGGAAAAATTGGGTTTGGAAGAATGGACTAACAAATCAAAAAAAGGGAAAAAAAACCTAAAAATTCCCGGGGGGGAAACCCCCCCCCAAAAAAAAAAAAAAAAAATTTTTTTTTTTTGGGGGTTGTTTCACATTTCAAAGATTTTGGGAAATACTTGACCAGGACCCGATGTTACTAAATGTTTGGGGTTGTATGTGATTTTGTCCTCAAGATAAGTCATTTCATAAAACCTCAAATTACTAGGGGTATGAAAAGAAAACACAGATTTCCCAAAGAGGACGACCTCCCCCCCCCCCCCCAGATATTTCAATTTTGGGGAAAAGGGAAAATGGTTCAATGACAATGAGTAGAGTTGCTGCTTTGGGCCTCCCAGCCCCCAGATCTAAACCCTTTAAACCACTTGTGGGTAGATTTGGGAAGGAAAAAAGCTTTTTTTGTATCCAAGCCCTTTCTGCCCCCAACAGGGGAAAGATTTTTTAGAAGAGACCGGGGGGAGCAGATTTTTGGTTTCAAGATATTTTTGGAATCTGTTTTCCAGACCCCCGAAAGGGTTTCAGGCGTTTGAAAGCCAAAAGGTGGTTTCCCAATACTAACAAAATAAAAAAAAGTTAAATTTTTGATTTTTGGGAAAAAAACCCTTAACTATGCAGTTACATGAAAAAGAATCGCAAAAACAAAAGCAGATGCCCAAATACTTGAAACTCACATTTTTGTATGGGGAAAGGGAAAAAGTTTCATGACCCTATAAAGGGAGGGTAGGCCTTAAAAATTTTTACAAAGCTGTAGTGGATGGTGAGTATGTGGCCTAAAAAAATTCCCAAAAAAATCAAAACATTTTTACCTTTTTTGCTTGTCAGGGGTTTTTTCTACCAAAAATTTGTTTTTTTTAAATTGTATCAAAAGGTGAAAAGAAGCGGGATGTTACCTTTTTTAAACATTTTTAAAGGGTTACATTTTCGAATGCCCCATGTATGGGGGAGACAGTGTCGGGGGAAATTGGGGAAATTGGGGCTTACCAACCCCCCACAGCCCTGAAAAGGGGTTCAGGAGTATTTAAACAAAGGGATGGGTTTGGGTTAAACCCTGGGGGGTAGGTAAGAGGGGACAGGACTACATTGGCAGCAGAAAACCCGGACTGAGGGGGAGGTGGGGGGGGGGGGGTTGGACTAGACCAGTGCATAAGGAGATCCATGTGGTACAAGCCAAAATTGAAGATACAGGTGGCCACAATATTTCATGTAATTCCATTCCATCTATTGAATGCATAAATCTGGATGGGAACTAAAAGTTCAATAGGACTTTAGGCCAGAGTTTTAGCAAGCAAAACGAAAAATGTTGGGGTGTAGCGCGTTTTTTCTCCCCCTTCACTGCTTTGATATTTTTACCTAAATTCCCCTTTGGGGGATGTTCCCCACAACAATAAAAAAAATAAGTTTTCCAAATTTCCCCCTTTGAAAACCCCATTTGGGCAATGCCCTTTTCCGTCAGGGGGCCCATTTATTTCCATGAGGTTTTGGACGCGGATCCGACATATAACATGTTCAATCTTCCGCCGTACTTTAGGTCAAAAACATTTCTAAGTTTATTTGTTCTTTTTTATAATAAAAAATTTTTAAAAAAATAAAAAATCGGAGGTCTATTTATAAAATCCAACTCCACGTGCATTTCCAACTGAAAATGCTTGCTGTGTGGACAGACCTTTAGGGCTCTCTAATACCCCCCAACAATGCTGATTGTGTGAAAAAAAAGGGTTTTACCCTTCCCTTTTCCTTTCCCCCATCCCCAAAACCCAAATATGGGCAGCTGTTTAAATTTGGGGGTTCAGTTTAAGCAAAAAAGCCTGGTCTCCTCTGCAAATCATTATCAAAGTGACTTGCACAGATAATAAAGCAGAGTGTAGGAAATGCAGTGGATAATAGAAGGAATAGGTTTAAGGGATTTAAAACGAGGGGTTCCCCTAAAAAACAAAAAAAAAACCCGGAAAAGGGCCCGTTTTTTTTTTGTTTTTTTTGCACCAAAACCCTGCCCAAAAGTGCGGGGGTCGTGCATCGGGAAACAAAAAATGTTCGTTTTTTGGCCCTTTTTTGTGGGGGCAGTTTAGCCCCTAGCCTAAAAGGTTCTGTAGCTTGGATGGTAACGTAGCCTTTTAAATGGGCCCAGTTACCTTACAGCTTTTCCTTGGCAAAAAGCTAGGGGAAAAATTTAAAGGGAAAAAACCAAATCTCTTCTTTTCAACAAGAGCAAATGGTCAAGCAACTCAATTTGTAAGATGCACTAAACAGAAGAGATAGTTTGCAGTATTTAAAACATTTTCTCCTGAAATCTCTGGTTCCCCCACAAATCAGATTGTGCCTTTTTGCAAATTTTCCCTTTTTTTTTTTTCTTTGCATTTTTGGGGAAAGCCCGATGGTGTTGGGCTTGACCTTTTAAGAACGGGGGGATCATTACGAGGGAAGGGGAAAGGGGTTGAAGGGGAAAATTTGGGGCACGGGAAAACGACATTAATTATGTCTCTTTTATACAGGCTTAATTATAAACAGTTAAATGATACAAAACAAGTTGTTACAGAAAAAAGTGCTGCCCAGTAGCAGAACATTGTAAGGGTGCTTTCACACAGTGCGGTTTTGGTGCGGTTTTTTGGATGCATTTTTTGTGCAACAATGTATATCATTAATTGCTGTAACTTCCTGCACAAAAAACGCATAAAAAAAAACACGCACCAAAAAAGCACCAAAACCGCACCGTGTGAAAACACCCTAATAAAGTGCTACAAGTAATAAAAGCAAACACTAATCAATGCAAAGTGGTAGGATTGCTTTCCAACACCTTGCCTCCGTAATGGAATAAATTATTCAGATTCAATTCAATTTTGCAGTAGTAAAAGGTGGTATCTTGCATACTCGCCCACTCCCACTCTTGGGCCCCATCAGGTTTACACTGCAGATCTGGAGATACTGCCAACCTAAATACCCACTCGCCTCTAGAGCCTCACCGATGACCTCTTTTTTGTTCTCCCCTCTCCTGCCGGGGAGCTCCTCTGGGTTTTTTTGCTCGGCCATGGCTGGGGCATGACTTGTTTAGGTTTGTGGGTATCACGGAAGGCCGAGATACGAAAATGATCCTGTTCCATACCCTCCAAACTAAATATAACCTTCCTACACGCTCACGTTTCCATTATCTTCAAATCAACCGCCTCCTTTCCTCTCTCTATGGTACTAATAGGTTATCACCTCCTACCCAATTTGAGACGCTATGCACGGTTGGAGTTTCTACAAAGGGGCTCATCTCCGCAATTTATGCGATCTTACTGGATCCTACCCCCGACAAGGAAGTAATGCATAAATACATGATGAGGTGAGAGTCATACCTGGGCAAGGCTATCCCTTATTCGACCTGGCAGGTCATCTGGGGGGCGGCGGCAAAGTCCTCCACATGTGTCACCCATAAGGAAAATTAAGGCTAGGTTCACATGGCTTAAATGCAAAGCGTAATTACACCCCGCAATTACGTCGTGTGGCCGGGAGTGGGAGAGATAGCGGGGGGGCCGGCACCTCGCCGGCCCATAGACTTTCATTACCAGAGGCGCGTATACGCCGCTAGCAATTCACATGTCACTTATCTCCCCCCTCAGCGGATTCGCCGAGCAGGGAGAGGAGATGTAATCCATAGTTCTCTATGACAACTGTGGATTACCGTAATGACTTGGACGTATTCCGGCCGTAATTTGCGCACTTCGGCGCGTAATTACGGACTGAAATACGTCCAATTTTAAGCCGTGTGAACATAGCCTTATACAAAATCTTATTATTTTGGTACCACACCCCGGATGTCCTACACAAATGGAGCCCACAGATCTCAAATTCGTGTTGGCGGTGTGGCCAAGCAGTGGGTACGCTCCCGCACATCTTTTGGGACTGCCCAATTCTCAGCTTTTTCTGGGCCGATGTGCGGGACTTCTTGCTGACCTCCTTGGTGTAGTGATACCCTTGGATCCACTCACCTACTTGCTTAAAGGGGTTGTCTCACTACAAGGATTGCTTTTTATGTTCAAGATCTTGCAAAAACAAGTCACTTCGCAATATGTGACCATTAACAGTATCTTACCTATTTCTAGATATCCCCTCTTGTATGGGCTGCATCAGCTCCTCAGGTCCCTATAGCTACAGACCTGTTTGATCTCTCCTGATAGGCTGCCAGCACTGGTTGCTATAGCTACAGACCTGGTTTCTACTGCAGCCTAGCAGAAGCCCGTAAACAGGCCCCTGAATTCAAAGTGAAACCAAGAAAACAGGACTGAGGTAAGATGAATCAATGTAGTGAGACAACCCCTTTAATGGCCCGGTGCCAGGCGTATCCAAGCCCAAGTTTGTTTTGATGAGGCATGTTCTCTGGGCTGCTAGATGCCTAATATCGGGGATGTGGAGACAGACTCTTCCTCCCTCAGTCTCTGATCTCTATCAACGGGTCAGGGAGGTACGTCGAATGGAGTATTTTGTACAATAGGTTAGACCACTTTGACAAGGTGTGGTCTGTTTGGGACATGTTCTGCATGACCTATCCTTCGTGAGCAGGATTTATCTGGCAGTATATTGCCTTTTTTCCCTTTTCTCTCCTCCCATCCCTTTCATGTTATTCCTTCTTGTGGTATTGTCCGTGTCTGATGTACTTGGGATAATTCTCCCTGATGACCGAGTATGTGATATTTACCGATTCTCGTTTAGATTATTGTAAGGTAATACATACTTGGAAGTTAAGATTTGGAAATGCTGTTTCATCTCACTCTCAGGCTGTATTCTACCACATGGACTGTTCTACTGTATGCGACTGTTTTACACTATTTCAAATGTCATGATGTTTCTATGTTTTATCTTAAAAAATCATTAATAAAAAAATACAGTTTAGGAAAAAAAAAAAAGTGGTGGTATCTTGCTAGGTGGAAAGTTTGGTTACTTTCAGCAGGAAGACAAAGTGCTCATACTTACATTTGAGTATTTAAAGGGGTTTTGCCACAATCTCATTTCATACCTCCTGTATCCAGCTCTGTGTGCTCAGAAGGAGGCGTGTGTGATTGGTTTGAATTGCCTATCATGTGACCCAGCAGGATGACATCACCAGGCCTGTCCTCTCTGTAGACAAAGAAAGGTCTGTTTAGATATAGTAGCTACAGTAGCTGAGAGGTAATGTTTTTGCTTCACAGCACAAGGGTCCTAGGTTCAAATCCCTGCAGGAACTTAACCTGTTTTTTATTTGTTTTCTCTTTATCAATGCACAGACCTCATTGAGGTTTCTTTTTTTATTTATTTGCACTGTTTGACTAATTACTAAGGAGCACAGAGGATGGGAGTAGAATGACAGCACACGGGGTTTGTACACTCAGTAGCTGCCTGAGAGGAGAGGTGATGTCTGAGCATGTGCGACCAGGAGTGAGGAGCTCTCAGCCCTGGTCGTATCTCCTGGAGACGAGCTGTAAACAATGGATCAGTAAAGGAGCAGCTAAAACAAAAACGGTGCACAATTTGTAATAATGATGAATGGTGAAAAGGTTTATTATTTAATTTGCAAACTTCACACATCAATTTTACTTCATGGCAAAACCCCTTTAAAGACTGTTCTAGGCGATTACAAAGTCAGCGATGCAGCATGACACACCGGACACTGACAAGCATCTCTCTCTCCATTGCCATACTTGAAGAATTGCAACTTTAAATACACAGAAGTGAACTTTTCACTTTCAAATCTACCAGGTCTCAGCGAGGCCTCGCTCGTTCAGCAGGTATAAAGGAATATATAGCACTGAACACAGCAGGAGAGCAGCAGAGAGGCCTTTAAGACAAGGACATTGTTGCTTTCGATAGAGCTGCGTGCAGGAAACTACACAGTGGCAGAGTCCCTGCTGCCATAAGAACGGACATATGATACTTTGTAAGGTGCCAAATTACAGATATCACCAAGATATAACTTCATATCATGCCCTAAACCACTGAAAGAAGAGAGTGAGGGCAAAACAAAACGCACAAGAAGCGGTAAAAGGAAAGAGGGGGAGGAGAGTAGAACCTTCTTCAATCAAGCCTTAAAAGGGTTGTCTTACTACAAGGATTGCTTTTTATGGTAAAGATATTGCAGAAACAAGTCACTTTGTAATACATGTCCTACCTACCTATTCCTAGATATCCCCTCTTGTATGGGCTGCATCAGCTCCTCAGGTTGCTATAGCTACAGACCTGTTTGATCTCTCCTGATAGGCTACCAGCACTGATCGCTATAGCTACAGACCTGGTGTCCTCAGCAGCTCGTTACTGCTGGATAGTAAAGCCAGTAAACACGCCCCTGAAACAGGACTTTGGTAAGATGAATTGATGTAGTGAGACAACCCCTATAAAGGGGTGTTCTGGGACTGATCAATGCATGTTGGTTGGTCGGGCATGAGTAAAAATAGAAGATAAACCTCATACTTGCCTCCTGGACGGTCTCCTTGACTCCCAGCTACCGGTCCATTCATTGTTCACGTTACAGCTCCAGCCAATGACAGGCCGTAACGTACCTGCATGTGACCTCTCTGGCCTTTAATTGGCTGGAGCAGTCAAGTGAACGATGAACCATCCGTGCTTCAGCTGGGATGAACAGATCTATTTGTAGGACCAGGTCCAGGAACACCCATTTAATGGTCGTTAAAGAGTTAATTCCAGAGTGTCCAAACAGCACATGACCACAGTAGCTTCAAGAGTCACCATTAGGATATGTTCACAAGGCATATTGGGGCATGTACTGTACGCGCTGCAATACGCCGGTTGTTTTGGAATCACGCAGACTTCCAAAGCACGGAGGGGGCGCATTCACATGCATCGTCAGCGGCGCGCAAGCACCGCAAACAACTGACACGTAAATACCATAATGGTGGCGCACATTTCGCCACTTATAAAGCGCAACTATGCAGCGAACGCATGCCACAATTACGCTGTCTGAACATGGTCTTATACTGACCTCACGCTCCGTTCAGAATCTGAACAGCAATGTCCGTAGAACGGCATCCACTGGCTCTAGCAGTCTCGTTCTCTACGGGTAGGTTACATCTCTACGTAAAGGGATTTTGCCATCACAGTCAGTCATATCGATGAATGGAGAAGAGACCCTGCTTACGCAGTTAGTCTCCATTCATTTCAATGGAAGTTCCCAGTACAGATGAATGCAACTGCTTGGCTATACTCGAAACTTCCATTAAAATGAATGCACAGTAATCACCAAAGCGCAGCAGAGAGTTTTGGGAATCCACATCTAGGAGACATTGTTGGCTAATCCCATCGATAGACCATCTTTGATGCAAAACCCCTCGCTGTGAAGCAAGTTCCATTTGCTCAGAGTGCTTGTGGGTTTTAAAAGGACTTAATTGGTTTGTTACAAATCAAAGCATAAAAAATTGCTATAATTGCTAATGAAAAGCCCCGTCTCCTCTAGATCAAATGCCAGTACTGCATCCCCTTCCTGAAAGAATGGGAGCTCCGCATCATCTTTGATCATGGGATCTAACCACAAGAAAGCCACAATTGTCAAGTGCATTTGTTTCTGCAAATAAACCAATAAAAGTGCATCTAATGAAACATACATGAGCTAATGAAGTCTAAGAGAATGTATTAATCTGCAGGGCATTGGGTAGACACAGTTTAATAGTAATGTGCAACCATTACTCCTGAAACTGCAGCTGCTCAGGGTCATAAGCATACATGCCAACTCTCCCGCTTCTGGGGGAGGGGGTCCCGCTATTTAGGGTCGTCGTCGTCCCCCCCGCCCTCCCGGCAGAGCTGGCATTTCTCCCGCCGCCAGCAGGGGGTCTTTAACTGACCGCGGCACGAGAGTAGCGCTAGTGCGCTACTCTTGCGCCGCCGGGCCGCTCCTAAAGGCGGGTGAAGCGCCCACAGCGGCCGCTCCCCCGTTCGGAGACTGTCACTGTGCAGGGAGGAGGCAGGAGGGATTGTTCCCCTCCTCCCTTCTCCCCCTGCATGTACAGCGCCGGCCGGTGTGCGCTGTACATACAGATCAGCGTCACAGGGGGAGTGACACGCGGCTGCACTCACTCCCCCTGTGACGCTGAGGAGATCGGCCAGGAGATGTCCGGAGCTGCAGAGAGCCTGGTGAGGCAAGTGACTTTTATTATTTTATTTCTATTAGCTAAAGGGCAGCATCTACCTGGCTACACAAGGGGGGCATCTACCTGGTTATGGGGGGCTATAAGAGCATCTACCTGGCTTCCAAAGACATTATGCAGTTAGGCGGGGTGGGTGTGGCTTTTTGAAGGGGCGTGGCACACAAAAAGATGGGCGTGTCCATGCTATTTTTTTCCCATGGCGCACTTCGCGCGTCGCCCTCTTCAATCTCCTGATTTTCCATTTTCAAAAGTTGGCAACTATGGTCATAAGAGACCTGGCTGAATGTAGTAGAGGGCTACACAAGTCACTAAAAAATACCTAAAACAGTATGGTAGTCCCTCATAAGGACCAGACTGGCCTGAGTATTACATTGAAACCATATTGGGCCTCATTTATGAAAACTGTCTAAATGCAAGACTTTCCTTGTTGCCCATAGCAACCAATCACAGCTCTGCTTTCATTTTTCCCATAGCAGTAGAAGAAATGAAAGCCAAGTTCTGATTGGTTGCTATGGGCAACAAAGAATCTTACACAGGCATCCTCAACCTCCGGCCCTCCAGCTGTTGGGAAACTAACTCCCATCATTCCCACTGTTATAGATTATACAAATGCATGATGAGAGTTGTAGTTTCCCAACAGCTGGAGGGCCATAGTTTGAGGATGCCTGGACTTACACTTATTCTTCATGAGCGAGACCCATTGATTTTAGGGGAAATAAGGACTCTTCAAGCCTCAACAGCACCTAAGGCTATGGCGACAGCACAGAAATACTGTCAGATTTTCGGCGGTTTTAATATTTTGAATCCGCCAACGCACTGTGCTGCATAGACAGCAATAAAAAACCTGTGGTGTAGTCTATACAGCACAGGATTTTTTTACCATCGTGTTAAAAATCCGTCAGAATATGCCGACAGCAAATCCGAAAACCAACCGCCACTTTTGCACAAATCTGCGCCAAAAACCAAGGTCCTGCCGTGGTCCAGCAATGACAAAATGCCGTTGAATTTCCAATGTTATTTCATCATATGCTGTGTGGACCCAGCCTAACAGTTTTACTAAAGATCACCTGAGCAATTTCCCGTAGAATTACATGAGCCCTCTTTGGTACCTCTATAGGTCACCCATTTAATATCCAGGCATATGGATAGTTATTTTTATACAAGTCTGACACACAGAACTGCACCACCCTTCATACAAGTCAGTATGGAGCCCGTCTTGCAAAAAAGCCTTGAGGCAAAAGGAAAACTACCTCTGTCCGTACAGCACCAGAAAGAATGGCGGCCATGTAAGTTCTGCAGTATGCATGGCTGGGGAGTCACATCCAGATGCATTTTATATGACCTGACGGAAACCATCTCCGTGACCAGGGATGTAACCGGCAAGTCTTTGCTACTTACAGTTCAGAAAGGGGACTCGCTCTCCTTGGGGAGAGGCACCATGTAGGTGTGTGGGGATTTAAGATCGCCTTTTGCACTTCACATGCATTTGCATACAAGACCGCATTATAGGAAGAGAGCTGTACACTCTAGTGCCCTCTGGATGTAGCTATCCTCAGTTTGCTTGTGACTCAACGAGTCTTGGAAAGCAAAAAGGATTCATGCCAGTCCAGTATTGCTCATCTGCATACAGCTGTTTCAGTGTTTTGCTCCTCATCAGTGCAGAGCAGTGCTTACTGGGTATGTGAGAGTCAATGAGTGGTTAAGAAAAGGGAATCTCTCTCCTTGGGATGAGGACCATATAGGTGTGTAAGGATTTAAGATTGCTCTTTGCACCTCAAAGGCATTTGCACATAAAAAGGCATAGCTGAACACTAGCTCCCTCTATTGGATGTAGCCATACTTAATTCATTTGTGACTCACTGGGGCAGCTTTATCAATACTGTCTAATTCTTAGACAACCTAAAGTTAGACTAGACAGTCTTACAATGCGCCACATTCATCAGTGTTGATAAATCTGGTGCAGGGTAGAACTGTCTAGTCTAAGTTTGTACCACCTATACATTGGCTTACTTTTATGCCAGAAAGTGCAACAAAATTCTGGAGCATTTTTTATTTGGCACATTAAGCCACGCCCCTTTTCCCAAGAAACCACAATCTTTGACAAGGCCACGCCCTTTTGTCAGACGAGGCACAGAAGCGTCTGAAACTGTCGAAAAACACATTGTAAATGTGGTGAAAAGCTTGAAAGACATTTGTGGCGCAAATTGAGTCAGATTTATGGCACAACTGCCTTGATAAATCTGCCCAACTGAGTTTTGGAAAGCGAATTGAGGATGGGTACATCCTAAATGAGCCACTCATTGCCTCTCGCCCAGCGAACCAGTAGGCTCTGCACTGATGAAGGACAAAACCCCAAAACATCTGTCTGCGGATGAGCGATACTGGCCTGGCATGAAACCTTTTCACGACTCCGTGTGTCACAAGCAAATTGAAAATGGCTGCATCCATTAGAGGGAGTTGGAGCGCTTAGCTCTCTTCCCATAATGCCTTGTTATATACATATGGTTGTATCCCAGGATGGATCAAAGCAAGAGCCTAGACTTGGTTTAAAGCCAAGAATCATTTGCTCACCTATTCACCCATCTAATGGCCTAACAAGGCCATTTATTGACTCCATGGTCCAGATGTTTACCAGCAGCATCAAAAAGTTGCACCTAGAACACACAAAAACACAGTTTTCCACGATAGAATCGGAGAGTATTTTCTCACCGTTGTGTGGATATACCCCAAGAGTAGACAAGTTTGTCTGGTAACCGACCACCTCTCCCTCCTCTGTCTCTTATCTGATTTAAAGGGGGTTTTACCATGAGGTGATGTCCCCTGCACTGGCCGCTCTCCGCTAGCTGCGAGGTGGCCATGCAAGTGAATGGAAGGATGTGCTTCTAGCTGTCCACCTCACTCACTTTTATTGCAGCTTCCAAATATAGCCAAGTGTGTGCGCTATAGAAGTCAACGAGGGGGAAAGGCCACAACCTGCCCTCCTCATTTACATGCATGACTGCCTCTGCGGCTAGCTGAGAGCAGCGAGTGCAGGGGACATCACCCCTTTAAGCTGCCGTCAGTTACTTCCGACCATGGAGAGTCACTCCCTGCAGAGTCCTCTCAAGCAACAAAGTTTGCTTAACTAAATTTGAAGCTTTTACTCTTTAGAGCTGTGCAGCTTTGTATACTACATTTTATAAACCTCCTGCACTCATGTCAATGTAACAGGAAGAGCAATCACTGCTATACACTCACCCAAAACCTAACCAGGAAGTGGCTGTGGTTCTGTGAAACTGAATGGTGAGAAAACTCCTTTAAGAAAAAGTTATGTTTTAGCACTGTATTCGCCCTATCAATACTTTTTCCATTGCTTAATGCATTGTCTTTGTAATTATTGCCATACTATACTAGGGAGGCCATTCTATTATCATATTTGTATCCTGGATCCAACAATTGGACCCCCCATGTTTCATCAAGGGTTATGGAGATTTAACACCAGCTTTAAAACCCCCAAGAGGATTAGGCACTACATTCATGACACTGGAGCAAAAAACAACCCATTTTACAACAATCAGAAGGCAACCTCCGGGACCACCACATTATATTAAGTTACGGATCCGCAATTACCGATTGGCGTTAGTTTGCATATGGTATGGAAGATTACATATCTATAAAAACATGAATTTCAAGTCAATTTTTACTATGTAATTACTGTTACACAAGGTTGCATGAAAGTGGTTGTGTGTATAAGCTGTTAATTAAATGTTTAAGCAATCCAAGCGTGAAAAAAGGGAATAAAATAAATTTCAAAACCACACCAGCCTGAATAATGCCTATAAATAAGCAATATATTTTTGCTTTCTTTTTAAATCAAATTAGATGTACTGCAACCTACATTTAGAAGGCTATCAATAAAACTAGCAATAAATCTTGGGTACAAGTCACTACTAGCTTGAGTCAACACTGTGTTCCTGACCCAAAAAGAAAAGCTGTGGAATACATGGCAAAAAAAAAATCTAAGGTTTAACTTTGAATGGGACTAATACACGTTCAGAACCGCTACAATCAGGGCTGTGGAGTCGGAGTCTATTTTGCAGGATTCCGAGTCGTCATAAAAGGGACCAACTCCGACTCCCAAAATATATAATAAGTTGGTCCAGTTAGTCCGATGCAGTACAAATAGCAAGAGGAATTGGGTCCGGCCAGTGCTACTGCTCCCATATCTTCAGCCTCATCACATGAGGAGTGTAATTGATGACATGGAGCAGGCAAAGCGCTGCCCCAGGGGAAAAGATTCTGCTCCCATGGCAAACCGATTTCAGCTAAATTTTTCACCTGCTTTCAAAGAAATAGAAGAGTTCAACCATTCATCAAAACTGACCGTGTCTGAAGCAGTTCCTTTATACCCTGACATAGTTAGAGATGTTGCCCCTGTGGTCACCACTTTGCCCCCCACCCAAGTTAGTATAAAGAGGCCGTTCTCTAGCCTGGAAATAATAAGATCAGATGTGAGGTCATGTATGCAGGATCTGATGGAGGCAATATTATTTCTCAGAACAAATTCAGAGACTCCATAGATGTTCCTGCAGTGTTTTGCATATTTACAATTTTTTGTCTTCTAAAGTCATATCCAATAAATATATTTTACACTGACAAGCAAAATGGTAACAATGTTTTGAACTTGTGACTTTCAGGCTCCATATCTCACCATCCACTACAGCTTTGTAAATGAGGCTACTGTTAATTTTTTATACAGTCTCTTACCATCTTAAAGGGGATGTATCGCTTCCTTACTTCGGCTGGGGACACACTTCTCTTAGCTTCCCAGCTCTGTGAATGCAGGGATGTTTCTTCCCCCTACCCAGCTGGTGACTCATCCCCCTCACCAGGCCTGAGCACTACCCTCCCCCCCCCTCTGAGTCCACATATCACTGTGTCTTCCTATCAGTCTTATTTTATAAGAGCTGTATAATACCACAGGCTGCATTCCAATCTAATCTGATGCACTGATCTCCTCTCACAGCTGGAGATGTATTACAGCTTTCTTAGAACACACAGATCTGCGTGTATGCAGGAGAGTTAGGCACAGGGACAAAAACTGTCATGTTTTCTCATTGTACAATCTGCTGCAGTTTGTTTCTGCTAGGTGTGGAAACAGAAAATGCTAACGGCCCTAACTCTGAGTCAGCCACACAGCTCCGTGAATCGACCCAGGGGCAGTACAGAATGTAAATTAGCTCTCAGCTAGTGAAATGCAAGGAGGAGGGATTAGACCCAGCACTGGATATCAGTGTAAATAAAAACACAAGAAAGGGACCACTGTGAGAACAAGGCAGCTTTGCTAATGACATCCAATTGCAAAGTTGCTTGTTTTCACTGTCCCCTTATTCTGAAGACCATTTAATGAAACGATAAGACCCCTTTAAGCATAAATTTGACTTGCAAGTATTTAGCATCTGCTTAGTTCTGCAGATTCTTTCCTGTAACTGCATTGTTACTGTTTTGCTCCTAAAAATCAAAATGTTAATTTTTATTATTGTGTTAGTATTTGGGAAATCTACCTTTTGGTTTTCAATACTGCCCGACTCCTTCTGGGCTCTGGATCAGATTCAAGCATATCTTGACCAAAATCTGATCCCAGGTCTCTTCTACACATTTCAAATGTTGGTGCAGCGTGGACTTGGATACAAATACAGCTTTTTTGTCAAGTCTACCCACAAGTGTTCAAAAGATCAAAACATTGTTAATATTTTGCTTGTCAGTGTCTGTTCTACCTAAATAGCTTGATTATTGTATCATAAGGTAATAAACAGCCTGATGTTACCATTTTACTACAGTAAAGTTATCACTTAAACATACGCCGTGTATGAGGGAGTCAGGAGTCGGAGGTTTGGGAAATTGAGGAGTCCGAGTCGGGGCTTTGGCTTGCCGACTCCACAGCCCTGGCTACAATACAAATTTAAAATCCAAAGTCCTGGGTATCAAGCATGTTTTCAGTGAGAAATACCGGGCCTTTTATTAATGTGTACTTTTTTAACTTTAATACAAATTTTAAAATCCACATGAGAAAAAGATTCAACTATAGCATGCATTCCCATTGAAAACAATGCCGTGTGAAGATACTCCTTCAGTGCTTTGTATACCTCATGTATCACAAAGCATTGTATTTTATCAGAGACATAAGATCAGGATACAAGTGTCAAAGTCCAAAGAATTTAGCAACTATTCAATAAAGTACTTAATTGCTCCTATAATCAGGAGAGACAGAATTGGATGAGTTTCACATTATTTGTAGCCTGGCCCATGATGTATTATGTTATATTCCTATCACTGGAAAACAGTACCTATGAACTATAGCCCTTTATCAAACACTATCACTAAATTATAGAAAGAGGGTTAAAACGTAACCTTTAATATTAGTTATAAAATATACAGGACCCCATCAAATACACAAGGCAACATTTAAAATAAATTGAACATACAAAAAATACAAAAAAAAGTGGTCATCAATTGAGGGTCTTTGTTGAGTAGTGTTGACCAGGATAACCTGGGATTAGATATCCTACAATCGCCTGGAAGATCCTACCTCCATATGGGGTGTTTGCCCCGAAAAGGGCCTCCCCACTTCCGGTGGCTTGCACTAATCTGCCCTGTTCCACCCTACCAAATAAAATCATTCAAATGTGTTTCCAATTACAAATCACCAATACAAATAGTGCGCCTTAGTTCCTTTATACACATTGCCGTACCAGTTTCTCGTTTTTTTACAGTTCCGCAAGGGTACTATGGGCTCCTGTTAACCACCATATGACCGAAGAATAGGGATGATCCATCATTAGATGTGTGCCCCTTTCCATAGGTATGAAGATGTTAGTTAAGCTTAGCCCTTCAGTATCTAGATCAGGAAGGCATTGCCCTGTAACAAGTGAACTCTGGATGCAAACATTAAAATTCTATTATTTAAGTGAAAAAAAACAAAAAAAAAAAAAACTTACTGCAGTCCAATAAAAATAAATGCTCCCCCACCTCCTTACCTCTGTTTCAGCACCTGGTTCTGCAACGTCTCTCCTTGGTCTTCTGTTTTTTCCTGCCTCTGGCTAAACAGGACATCACTGGGTCAAGTGCCACTACCTTGCATCACCATTTAGATCCGTTGACTTATGAATGTGGATGGAAGCAGAGGCACGAGACTGCTGCAGCCATTCAGAGGTTGCAGGAGCGGTGCACTGTTGGCCGGAGACAGGTAAAAAAAAAACAGAAGACTGGGGAGAGGTGGGGGGGGGGGGGGGCGGGCACTCCACAGAGTCTAGAACTGAGGCGAGGAGGAAGGAGAGAAGGACCGTTTTTATCTTGTGTATTGACCATTTTTGGGAATGTTGCAACTTCTTGTGTGTGCCATAGATCGGTATAAACTGACCAAAACTCTAAATGGATCTGATCATCCCATGGATAGATATTTTTGCAATCACGCCTGAAGATTCAGGTTTGAGTCCAGTATACCTATGGACCCAGACGCAGGAACGTGTACTGTAGTGCACAGGGTTCTGAAACTGGGGAGCTGTGGAGTGCATGTATCCTTTCTGCATCATATGCTCCCGAGCCAGTAGCACTGAAGATGGCAATGCATGTATCTTATGGACTCGCGTGTCCTGGAAGCCTTCATTTCGTCACTTATTTTAAATGAAGTTCTTTTGGGTGGAGGAGTGCTGTTGTCTTCTAACAAACCAACACACAAGACAGCATGTATTAGTAAGGGAGGGATAATGAATTATTAACAGAGGCTTCTGCACAATGCTGAGCAGTGAAACTTTACACCAGGCTTCGAGAAGAAAGCAAATACAGCACTTCCTATGTAGATCAGAAACAAACTGATCCTGGGAATCATGGAGAAGCCCCTTTTTTTTTTTTTTTTTTTAAGGACTAGTCACCTAAAATATGGCCACAAAAAAAAAAAAAAAAAAATCCAGCCAAACGTCAGTGATGTGTTATTTCCAAGGTTCTTAATTCAAACCTGAAAAACGAGTTGGACAGCATCAGGGTCGACCGTACCGTTGAAATGAAGACATCCGCTGGAAATGTTGGTAAAACTGCAGCCATTCAATCCCACACGGCCCCTCTCATTCAAACCAGAAGAAAGGGACTGCACTTCTGACTGTGCAATATTATACCTACAACAAAATGGACTCTAATAGAACAGATGCGCTGTGTATGTCGGCTACAAGCAATGCTATAGGGAATAATACGTGTAGTAACTGCGTCCTTAGATCTCGTGCTTCCTACCACATGACAGACACTGCTACCAGACAACTACAAAAATCCATATAAATGTACAACACACACAATGGACGACAATGAAGTGACGCACAATCCAGCAGCAATGGTGCCTAACACAAAGGGCCACATGTATGAAAACTCATTTGGTCTAAAACGCACTTTTTTTACTATAGGTTTCTCTGGACAAAAAAGTGAGTTTTAGACCAAAACCGTTTCATACATGTGGCCCAAAGTTTCTTATAAAACTCCCCCCTCCTCTATTCAGCAGATAAAGAAGCCAATTAAAGCTATTTTTTATAGAATTTTAACACGTTTTTAAATGGTCTTTCAAACAGGTTTCCCAATTCAAAAGATTGTGATGTTTTATACATTTCCTATTAGGCCTCGTTCACACGGCTTATTCTGGGACGGATTGGAGCTGTACTGCGCGCCTTATTTGCGCTGCAGTACGGCTCCAATCCGTCCCAGTAACTACGATAATCCACAGTTCACAGAGAACTATGGATTCCGCCGCTCCTCCCCGCTCGGCAAATACGCCGCGGGGGGAGACAGTGAAAAGCACATTATTAAAGGCGCGAACGCGTCCCGCAATTACGGCTTGAATAAGCCGTGTGAACCGGGCCTTATACTACATATTTCATATTTATAAAGTTTTTTCTTGTAACCTTTAACATTACGATGTCATAGATTAGTTAAGATGTTGGTAAGCTTTGTTCATTGCACCTGAGAAGGCGTGGCATGTGCCTGTGCGAAACGCGTAGTAACTATTCTCATTTCTTTTATACTTTATATCTTAAAGATTGTTACTTGCCGAAATGAAAACGGACATTTTGTCAGCTTCAGCTAAAAACTTTATTTTTATTGCAGTTTGCATACCTACTGCTTGAGCGCCCGCTTAGGTCTGTATTATATACCTCATCCAATTCATTTAGATAAAAGGTTACTACTGTGTTTTTCCAAAAATACGCCCTACTCCAAAAATAAGGTCTATTTAGTGCCCCCAGAGTGATGTCACCTGGCACCCACCTCCTGGGGAGTGCTGTTCCTGAGACCCGTCCACCCCCATAAACAGCCTATTACACTGAAGGCTTTGTGGAAACCTCCAGTGTTTTCAGGCTGAAGGATCTCCGATGTGACAGTCACATGACTCGCAGGTCCTTCAGCCCAGGGAGTGTAATGTGTAAGTGAAAGTTCAATGTATACACACACATACACTCACATTTATACAATCACACAAAATCCCTTTTCTTAAAGTGTGGCTACGGTGACTTGCTGGGACCTGTAGTTCCCCAGCATGCCACGCTTTCAAGATAAGGCACTGAAAGAATAGACACACACTCCATGGTTTTTGACTATTGATCTATCTAGATAGATACACATATAAAGTACATAACCTATAGTCAAAAACCATGGAGTGTATGTGTGTGTATATACACTCTAGTACTTGTAGTTCCACAGCAGCTGCCAAGGAACTAAATGTCCCAGCATGCAGTATCTGAACACAGTGTTAAAAAAAAAATAAGTCCTCCCCCAAAAATAAGCCCTAGCCCTTTTTTGAAAATGAAAATATAAGACCCTGTCTTATTTTTGGAAAAACATGATATATACCCAGTGAACCAGCTAAAATGCTGTGGATTCCCCGATACGTTTACGGAACCAGGCTGCTCGCTCCCCTTCCTTTGATGTCACTTACATGAGTTGTAACATGCGGTATGACCACAAAAGGTGAGCGGTTTTCATTACCCTCCCCATTACTGCCGTTTACCCTCACAGTGTTACGAGAGGTGCGGCTGTCCTCTGTTTACTCTATTACAGTGCACTACATATTCAATAGAGCCTATCATCACACAAAGAGGAGCTATGGTAAATCAAGAGTGTCCCACTGTAATAATGCAATACAGGAGAGTTCTAGATTTAGCAACTACATCTTATTCTTTGTATAGTGGAAAAAAAAATTAATAATTTAGTAAAATACTTTAAATCTCATTATGAAAACCGTTGCAAGACTGTCCGTGTTGCCCATGGCAACCAGAGCTCAGCTTTCATTTCTTTTACTGCTCTGTAAGGGTATGTTCACATGGCGAGTCGGATCCGTTTTTAGATGCGTGTTTGGATCCGTGTTTCAGACCCTAAATGGACCCAAACACACATCTAACAATGAGCAGTGCGTTTTAGGGCAAGCTCACACGGCTTAATTGCGGGGCATATTGCACACCGCGTAATTACGCCGGGTGTTCAGAGTCGCGCGAAGTGAGGGGGCGGCAGCCCGCCGGCCCCATAGACATGTCATTTCTCTCCCCACGCGTACAATATGATCGTATTGTGTGAGCAGGGAGAGGAGGCGTAATCCATAGTTCTCTATGAGAACTGTGGATTACCGTAATGATTTGGGCACATTTTGCACGTATTAGAGCGCAGTATGCCGCGAAATACGCCCCTAAATAAGCCGTGTGAACATACCCATACATTGCTTGCAATGTAACAAACACATCGGCGTTCAGACGAGTGATCTCCGATGCGCGTTTACTAGCGTCTTTCAGATCTGTTCAAAGAATTGACATGTCAGTTCTTGATCCGAAAGTCGCAGCAGACGCCATATTTAAAACTAAGGTGCTGTCGAACGCGATTTATGCAGCGCTTTTGAATGTGTTTTTCGGATTGAACGCGCCGTGGGAATGTACCCTAAAAATGAAAGTAGAGCTCTGATTGGTTGCCATGGGTAACAAAGACAGTCTTACGCTTAAACAGTTTTCATAAATCAGGCCCTATCTGTAACAATTTTCACATTTCCAGTATTCGTCATCAGCGCAAACAATCACGTTCACTTCTGAAGGACAGCAAGCAGAGATCTTGATTGTGAAATTGATACAGAAAGTACACTGAAATACAGTCAGCCCATAAAGTCAGTGTTATACTTATGGACAACCTAGAAGGCAAAACTTAAGGGGTTTTGCCATATGTAATGTTGACGTGGGATCCTCCAAAATGGGTATTTAATCACTTTTCTAAATATATGCGATTACAAAAATTGCAGTCAGAGAGCTACAGGCTGCCTTACCTGCCCTTAGTTACTTAAAAGCTTCTATTAGATACGACAAGAGCTGCTGGCCGGGCTTGCACAGAGCACATTCTTATCTAATGAGAGGGAGCTGAAGCGTTAAAGCACCGGGTAGAAATATGTTGTCTTTGTATACAGAATCCACTAGTTGTAGTGTGTTTATCTGAGTAGATCTCTGCTTTATCTGATGACAGAGAACATGAAGAAGCTTTCAAGCTGCTGTGGAGAAAAGCTGTTGTCTTTTGTATACAGAATCCACTAGTTGTAGTGCGATTATTTGAGTGAACATTGCACAGCACTGTGCTCTGGCTGTGTCTCGCTCTCTCAGCTCAGCATGGCTTGTTTACATTTGCTTCTCAGATAAGACAGGTCCTGGCAAAACCCCTTTAAAGCGGTTGTCCAGCTCTTGAAATTGCTGCTGCTGGAATAAGATAATGAATAAAGCTCACATCCACCTTTGTCCTCCCCTGAGTTCCCGCACTGCTGCATCCCGGTTTATGGGAAAAATTGAAACAATGGTTTCATCTATAGCTTGAGATGACCTGAAATCAAAGGCAATTCAGGTCTGGGCTTGCCAGAAAGAGGAAGGTGCAGGCTGGGACACGACACAGACCATGGTTAGGGATTCCTTTCTTTAGGACTATATTTGTTTCCAAAGACAAATCGAATTTATTTTAAAGGACACCAGAGTTCTTCATAGGCTATGTTCACACGGGGTAAAATGGGGCGCATTTCGGTCCGTATTACGGGTGAAATGCGCCCCAGTCATTACGGTAATCCACAGTCCTCAGAGAACTATGGATTACGCCTCCTCTCCCCGCTCGTGCAATACGCCACGCAGGGAGATAAGTGACATGTCAATCATTCACAGCGTTTACTCGCCGCGAGTAATGCATGTCTATGGGGCCGGCGGGCTGCTGGTCTCCCCGCGCCACGGGAGCTCCCTAACACACGGCGTAATTACGCCCCGCAATTATGCCGTGTGAACTTAGCCTAAGGCTTTGTTCACACAGCTGATTTGGATGTCGTTTCCACCCCCAAAACCGCATCAAAAACTACTATAAAATGCCTCCAGTTCATTTCCATTGATTCCTATCATCATTCATTTCACACGGTTTTTTATTCTCTTACTTTGGAGATGTTTTCGGCAAGTAAAATGTCCATAGGAAACCATGGAGAGCTTCAAAACAGCGTCCAAAACGCCGCATGAAGTGTGGCACGGTTTTTAAGGCGGATCGGCCGTCAAGAACTGCCCTGGCACAAAATCTGAATGTCAGAATAAAAACTGTCGAACAGCGCGTCTTAAAAACCTCATCAAAAACTGCAAAATAGGAGGCAGTTTCCAGATGAGTATTTGAAGCTTATTTGGACGCTGAAAAATAAGCGTCCAAATCATCCATGTGAACACATCCGAAAGCTACATCTACCTGGCACTGGTTTACGGTCAAATTTTTACGCGGATTCCATATTTAGAACCCGCAAAAATCTGACTGTAAATCATCCCCATAGACCTCAACACAAAATCCGAGCTGTAGTCTGCACAGCTTCGGTTTTCAATTGTCGGATTTCGAATAACTTAGAACATGTTCTATAACCTATTGTATTTCACGTGAAAACTGCAGATTATAGTACTATATAATCTGAAAGGGCTGGCTGAAAACCAACCGCAAAAAACCCTCAAAACAGACTGCAAAACACTGGTGGGAGTCTATAACAGAAACGGACGGTATTTTACAATGGTCGTGTAGACGTAGCCTAAAGATTATATGGAGCGATATCTTCCTATCCATATAATTCCCATTATGAATACATATTTTCATTCTAGTCCCACTTGTTGGCTTTCTGCCTACTCATGAGGTGTAAAGTCCAAGTATGGAAGCAGGGATAGGCGGAATCTGATGGCAATGTTGTAATAAGAATTACTAATTGGGTCACGTCACTGAAAGGTTGGGAACTCATACGGAGTCAGATTTCTAGAGGCCTGTGGACTAGATTAAAGACATTGCTAACCAGCATGGTGGCTCAGTGGTTAGTGCCGTTACCCTGCAGCACTGAGGTCCTGGGTAGTGAAGAGTAAAATGTTCGAGTCGAACCCCATTAAAAAGTCAATGGGAGAAGATATTTGGGTTAATTTTTATACCTATACAGGTGAGGAGAAGCTGCATTTACCATCCATAACAGTACACCAAAACTAGGCACATTATACGCCTGGCAAAACAGATTGTAATGCGCCTAAAAATGATTTGCAGTGCGCCTCCATAACACAATGCGCATTACATGAACTAGTAATGATACATTACGCACCAATGTTGGGTAATGCACCTCGATAATCACGTTACATACACTATCAATGATATGCTAAGTGTCACGATTTGCGCAGTGCGCCTTTTTAGGCGCGTTATGTTAACCATGTAAAGTATACCAGACGCCAAATTTTTGAGAGGACGTTAATTTTTGGGCATGCAAGCTATTAAAATAGTGTGTCGAACGAGAACATTTACTCGAACAGTAAAATGTTCGGTCCGGCTCAAGTTCTAAACAAAATGTGAAGTTAGTCTCGAACTTAACTTTTCTCGAATGGTTCGATCACCACTAGTCCTGGGTCCAAATCCCAAAACATGTACATGGAGTTTATATGGTCTCCCTGTGTTCGTGTGGGTTTCCTCCCTGCAATCCACACTCCAACGACATACTGATAACTTAATTAGGAAGACTGTGAGCCCCAATGGGGAAATCAGAGCTGTGGAGTCAGGAAGTCAATGCTCCGACTCAAACTTTTAAAATCACCCGTGTTCACACAGCTTATTCAAGCCGTAACTGCGAGCCGAATTGCACTCGCAATTCAGGCTTGAATAAGGGGCGGGGGTGCTACTCGCCGGCCCCATAGACTTGTATTATCCATGGCGCGTATTGCGCCTGGATAATGTGCATGTCACTTTCTCCCCGCCCGGTGAGCAGGGAGGAGCGACGGAATCCACTGTTCTCTATGAGAACTGTGGATTACCGTAATTACTGTGATGGATTGGAGCCGTACTGCAGCGCAAATCCGGCACGCAGTACGGCTCCAATCCGCGGCGCAATAAGCCGTGTGAACGGCCCCTTAAGATCCAATAATCAAGATCTAGATTACACTGACGAGAAAAATGGCAACAATGTTTTGAAATTTTGACTTTCAGGTTCCATATCTCACCATCCACCACAGCTTTGTACATGAGGCTACCATCATTTTATAGACAAGCTTACCTATCTTATACATAAACGTGACTTGCAAGTATTTACCATCTGCTTAGTTCGGAAGATTATTGTCCTGTAACTGCACGGTTATCGTTTTGCTCCTAAAAATCAAAATGTTAATTTTTATTATTTTGTAAATCCATCTTTTGGCTTTCGATGCTGCCTGAATTCTTCTGGGCTCTCGATCAGATTCCAGCATGTCTCAACCGAAATCTGATCTCGGGTCTCTTCTACACGTTCCCAATGTTGGTGCAGACTGGACTTGGATACGAATGCAGCTTTTTCTGTGTGTTCAATTTGTTGGAGGTCTGGGGACTGTGGAGGACAATACAGCAACTCTACTTTATTGTCATTGAATAATTTCTTCTCCAATCTCAACATATGCTTTGGGTTGTTGTCTTGCTGAAACACTAGGTCGTCCTCTTCATCCCCAGAGTACTCGAGTGTATGAAGTAACTCCTCTTGTAGGACACTCGCATAAAGCTCAGCATTGAGATCAACATCAATCCTGGTCAAGTATGCAACATCTTTGGCTGTGACACCCTCCCCATATCATCAGGCTTCTTCCACCGAACTAGACAACTCTGTCAATTTCTTGACCCGTTAGCCCCCTTTTTCCTTAAAACTTCCAAACCCATTTGCCCCCATCAGAGCCCGGTCTCTTGACCTTCATTTCATCACTCCAAATCACCCGTTTTCAATCTTCCACTTTTCATAATTTTTTGCAAACTCAAGACAACGCTTCTTATGAAGAAATTTAATTTGACGCCTTAGCAATTTTCTTGGCCCAGAGACGCCATCAGTGAGCTGGATGATACTGCTTCTCTTTTCTCGGGAAATCTTCTTCATTGCTGCTCGAACCAGTGACCTTTCGCTTGGGAATCAACCTAATACCACCCTGAGCTATTAGGGAATGTGAGAACAGGTTGTAATTTGTAGAAGAAAAAGATTGTCCCAAAACCAGGAGCAAAAGAGTATGCAATACAAGTCAATGCAGTTACATGACAAGAAGCTGCAGAACTAAACATATGCTAAATAGTTACAGGTCAAAGTTACTTATGAGATAGCCAAGATGATTGTCTATAAAATGTTGGGAGTCTCACATTCAAAGCAGTAGTGGAGGGTGAGATATGGAGCCTGAAAATCACAAGTTCTAAACACTGCAACCCTTTTGCTCGTCAGTGTAAAATATATTTATTGGATATGACTTTAGAACACAAAAAACTTTAATAAATTGTAAATATACAAAACGCTGCAGTAAGTGGGGGGAAAAAAAAAAAAAAAAACACAGTTTTCAACAAAAACGTCCTGAATAACATTTGTGGAGTCTATGAATTTATTCTAAGAAATAGTATCGCCTCCATCAGATTCTCATTCATTAATGACCTCAAATCTGATCTAATTATTTCCAGGCTAGAGAACGGCCTCTCTACACTAACTTGGGTTGGGGGCAAAGCGGTGACCACAGGGGCAACATCTCCAACAATGTCAGGGTATAAAGGAATTGCCTCAGCCACAGTCAGTTTTGATAAACGGTCGAACTCCTCCACTTCTTTGAGAGTAAGTAAAACATTTTACTGAAATCTGGTCAGTGTGTTTACTATGGAAGGGGAATCTTTTCCCCTGCAGTAAAGCTTTGATGAGGTTGAAGATATGGGAGCAGTAGCACTGGCAAGACCCAAATCCTCTTGATCTTTGCACTGCATTGAACTGCAATAAAATTTTAATATATATATAAAAATTAATAAAAATAAAAAAGTAGTGCTATGTTTTGTAAAAAAAACTGAAAACTGGTCATCACAAGCAGTCTTTTTTTTTTTAAAAATTCACAGTCCGGGGGAAAAGGATTAATTACGAGAAAACTCGAAAATCTGTGAACCAAAAAAAATTTAAAACAAACCTTAAAAATCCCCTTTAAAAAAACCCCCCCCCTTCTGGGTAGCGCCGTCCCCCGGCCCTTTTTTCCGGTTTTTTGCATAAAAAACCCAAAATTTTTTTAAAAAAAAATATAATTAAAAAGTATTTTTGGGGAAAACTAAAATTCAAAACCCCCCCCTTTGTAAGTTTTACCAAGTCTTTTAAAAAAGGCCCCGCCCCGCCAAAATTTTTTCAATCACTTTTTAAAAAGGAAAAAACCGAAAAAAACCCCCAAAAGCCCAATATCCCAAACACCATATTTTGGGCCCCCCCAAAAAACACCCCCCCGGGGAAAAAAAACGGGCAAAAAGAAAAAAAACCCTTTCCCAAAAAAAAGGACCCAATTTCCACAAAAAAACAAACCACACCTCCCCAAAAAAGGAAAAAAAAAAAGGGAAGGGCCAAAAAGGAAAAACCTCAACCCAATTTAAAAAAAAAAAAACCCCCCAAACCCCCCCAAACCCCGCAAACCCCCAAAAAAAGCCCCCAATCACCGGGCAAAAAACCTCACTAAAATAAAAAAATCCCCAACCCAAAAAAATTTAAAAAACAATTTAAGAACCAAACAAGGGAAAAAACCACCCCCCTTTCCCCCGGCATTTACCGGCCCAAAAACCCAATTTTTTTAAAAGACCCTTTAAAAACAATCCCCCCAAAAACCGGGAAACCCCCCCCCCCACTTGGGGACCCTTTTTAAAAAAAGTAAAAAGAAAAAAAACCCTTCCCCTCCCCAGGATTTAAAAGGGATTAAACCCTCGTGTTTGAAGAACCCCAAAAAATTGGCCACCACCCAACATAGAAAAAAGTCCAAGGGGGGTGTTTTTGAAAAAAGAAAAGAGGTCCCAAAAGGGGGCCCGCGCCCGGGGAAATTTTGGGAATTTTTTTTTTTCCCCCCGGGGTTTCAAAAATCCCCAAAAAAAACCCAAAATGGGGGGTCAGAATTAAACCGCAAACCCCAAAAGGGAACAAAAAACCCCCGGGGGTAAATTCCCCCCTTGCAATTCTCAAAAAATGGGAGGCATTTTTGCAAAAGGGGAAAAGGGGTTTCCCCCCAATTTTTTTCAAAAGGAAAAAAATAAACAAAAAAAGGCCAGCACTGCCCCACTATGAAACAACCGGAGGGAAGACCCCACAAAACTTTGTGAGGGAAAACCTGCAGGGGACCATGTGAGGTCAATTAACAAAAAAAGAAAAACCCCCCCCACAGGTTTCACCACAAATTCACAGCAATGTCCACATATTAACAGGTTTTTCCCTTGGAATTCACCTTTGATAAATTTTCTACTAAAAGGGGGAAAAAACCAAAACAAAACAAATTTAATTTCCAAAAAATGCATTTTTTGCACAGAACCGCCCCACACTGTGAAAAAGTCTAGCCACTTGCTCTACTGTGCATTTACCTGTGCAAAACCCCGGGTCTTTTTGCAATTTTCCACCCCACCCATGATAAGTTTTTGATACAGCACCGCAGGGGAGAGCCGGAAATCTTTGCACTGGACGTGCAGTTTCTTTTTGCAGAAAAAGAAGTAAAACAGAAAAAAATAACCCTCCTAACCCTTCTCCTGCTCAGGCATTGATATGGCGATGCATCGCCTGTCCCTCGGTGTTATCGGCACAGCCAACCTCTAGGGATCATGTCATGTGACCACAGCAGCCAATCATATGGTACGCGACAACGTCACTAGAGGCCGGCTGTAAAGAGAAGAACGAAGGTCAGGAGAGGCGTCATCATGGGAGCACTCGGGAAGGGAAGCTTAGTGGGTTTATTTTTTTCTATTCTACACGGCTTGTCTCTGCAGGAAAATCCCAAATAAATCCTCATGATCTGGTGCAGACTGACCTGCGGAGACCAGCAGAGCTGCTGCAAAACCCCCGTTGTGAACACCCCAAGCACTTGCAGATTTCCCAAAATACATGGGAGCTCATGATCTTAGGACACCCGGGGTGCGAGGAAAACCTTTCTCGGCCGGTGCACCCCAGCTTTGTTTCCATTACAGGTAACCCCCACGGATACATGAAAAAAGTACACAGATACCGAAACAGATCCCTTTGGCACAAAAGAACAAACACAGTTGCGATGGACTACAGTCACTCTATTTCCTTAACACATTAGCCTTCTGTACTGAAAAGAAGAAAATAAAAAACTTTTTTTCAGCACAAAGTGTATACATAAAGGAAAAGGAAATAAAGCTAATTTAGTCCAGAATCAACAATGTTAACAGTATTATTCCTAGCGAGATACATTTTTTCAGGAATCCAAACAGATACCATGGATGGAGGTCCTGAACAGGACCAAAACGAGGTATGAACCCAGCCTTATCCAGTCATTTAAAGGGGTTGTCTCACTACAGACATTTATAGGCTGTTGCTAAGATAGGCCATCAGTGTTAAAGGTGGGACTATATTACATACGAGCCCCGAAACCTCCTTATTTTGGACAGGGAGGTGCTTCTCCTGCCTCTACTCAGAACTTGCGTTGATTCTAATGGGAGAATCCCAACCAGAGCTGTGGAGTCAGTGCCTATTTTGCAGGAGTCCGAGTCGTCATAAAATGGACTGACTCCGAAAATATATAAGTTGGTCCAGTTAATTCGATGCAGTGCAAAGAGCAACTGGGTCCGACCAGTGCTACTGCTCCCATATCTTCAGCCTTATCACATGAGGAGTATAACTGATGACATGGAGCAGGCAAAGTGCTGCCCCAGGGGAAAGATTCTGCTCCCATGGCAAACGGATTTCAGCAAAATGTTTCACCTGCTTTCAAAGAAATAGAAGAGTTCAACCATTCATCAAAACTGACTGTGGCTGAGGAAATTTTCCCTTTAACCCTACATTGTAAGAGATGTTACCCCTGTGGTCACCGCTTTGCCCCCAAACCAAGTTAGTGTAGAGAGGCCGTTCTCTAGCCTGGAAATAATGAGATCAGATGTGAGGTCATGTATGCAGGATCTGATGGAGGCAATACTATTTCTCAGAACAAATTCAGAGACTCCACAAATGTTCCTGCAGCATTTTGCATATTTACAATTTTTTGTGTTCTAAAGACATATAGAATAAATATATATTTTACACTGACAAGCAAAATGGTAACAATGTTTTGAACTTGTGACCTTCAGGCTCCATATCTCACCATCCACTACAGCTTTGTACATGAGGCTACTGTAATTTTATATACAGTCATCTTGCATCTTAGTCATAAATTTGACTTGCAAGTATTTAGCATCTGCTTAGTTCTGTAAATTCTTTCCTGTAACTGCATTGTTACTGTTTTGCTCCTGAAAATCAAAATGTTAATTTTTATTATTTTGTTAGTATTTGGGAAACCCACCTTTGTTTTCAATACTGCCTGAAACCTTCTGGCTCTGAACAATTCAAGCATATTTTTAAAACCAAAAACTGATCCCATTCCTCTTCTACACATTCCCAATTTGGTGCGACTGGGTTTTGGGTACAAATACAGCTTTTTCTTCACCTCTACCCACAAGTTTCAAAAAGATCAAAAACATTGTTACCCTTTTGCTTATCAGTGTCTGTTCTACCTAAATAGCTTGTTTATTACATCATAAGGTGATAAAGAGCCTGATGTTACCATTTTACTACAGTAAAGTTATCACTTAAACATGCGCCGTCTATGAGGGAGTCAGGAGTCTGAGGTTTAGGAAATTGAGGAGCCGGAGTCGGGGTTTCGGCTTGCCGACTCCACAGCCCTGGTCCCAACCCCCTCTCTGTTCAAAACAGAGACATTTCAGGGCTAATTCTCAAGATAGGTGCCATCAATGTCTGAAATGGGACAACCCTATTAAGTGTCCACATCAGACATGTAGACATCTAATTTACAGAACAGCGCCTGTCAGAAAGTGTTCCTGCCGTACAGAAGGGCACAGAGCTCTCCGATTTCATAGAGCCCGACTGTGCAGAGTACATATGTGCCATGGATGCCAAAGTCAATTTCTAAAATTTATTACAGACTTTCAAGTGAAGCAGATTAAACCAGTGTTTCAATGCTTCATCTACTTCCTATATCTTCACTTGTCAGAGGACATGCAAGAAAAATCACTTAAAGGATTCATATTAAAAATAAATGCAGATAAAAACTGAAGGATGTCTCCTAACGAGAGACCAGCCATAGAAGAGCGGAGCTCCTGTACATGACACTGCACATTTGCAGGACGACTGATGATAGAACAATAACAAAGTACTAGAGGCCACACACACGGAACCTGCTGCAGAAAGTCAGAGTCCCCACCCTTAAAGGGGTTTTGCCACGATCTCATCTCATACCTCCTGCATCCAGCTCTTCAGCTCTGTGTGCTCAGAAGGGGGCGTGTGTGATGTGTTTGAATTGGATATCATGTGACCCAGCTGGATGACATCAGTCATTTCCTCAGTCTAGACAAAGAAAGGCGTGTCTATGTATAGAGCTGTGAGTAGCTACAATGTATCTCAGAGGTCTAGTTTTTTGCCTCACAGCACAAGGGTCCTAGGTTCAAATCCCTGCAGGAAGCAAACCTGTGGATTTTTTCTCTTTAGCAATGCACATACCTCATTGAGGATTCTTTTTTTAATTTATTTGCACTGTTTGACTAATTACTAAGGAGAATAGAGGACCGGAGTAGAATGACAGTACCCGGGGTTTGAACACTCAGTAGCTGCCTGAGAGGAGAAGTGATGTCTGAGCATGTGTCCAGGACTGAGAAGCTCTAAGCCCAGGTCGTTTCCACTGGAGACGAGCTGTAAACAATGGATCGCTAAAGGAGCAGCTAAAACAAAAACGGTGCAGAATTTTTAATAATGATGAATGGTGAAAATGTTTATTATTTAATTTACAAATTTCCCACGTCAATTTTACTTCGTGGCAAAAGCCCTTAAAAAATAAAAAAAGTAGTATACTCTCAGTACAACCCCCCTGCTGCTCCCATGCAGACACTTCCCTATTCCCTCATTGGTCTCCAGGGATGACACCACAACATTACTTCAGTCACCATTGATGAACAAGCCTGGTAAGCAGAAACCAACAGAGGACCACAAATGTGGATTGAAAAAGGGGATGTATCCCCCCCTCCACTTCATTCAAGGCTGGTTACTCAACACGTTTGTAATGTGTGTTTAGTGCATACACTGGGCCAGCACGTGCCTCACAAATATTCACAAAGTAAGTACACCCCTCACATTCTTGTAAATATTGTATTATACTTTACATGGGACGACACTGAAGATATGACACTGATACAGTGTAAAGTAGTCAGTGTACAGTTTGCATGAGGCTATGTTCACACGGAGTAATTGCGGGGCGAACTGCAAGCGCTCTGAATAACTGACTCCTCATACATCTCCACACGCGTACAATACAAGCGTACTGTACGAGCGGGAAGAGGCATAATCCGTAGTCCTCTATGAGAGCTGTGGATTACCATAATGACTGGAGCATATTTCGCTCGTATTAGAACATAGAACGTGTGAACATAGTCTGCGTAAATTTGACGCACCTTTTAAAATACCAACACACAGCCATTAATGTCTAAACCACTGTCAACACTGAAGACACACTAAGTGAAAATGGATAAATTGTACCCAAAGTGTCAATATGGACAACATTATATTTCAGCACTGCCTTAACTCTCTTGGGCTTCATAGGTTGCAGCCCCTGGAATCCTCTTCCACTCCTCCATGATGATATCACGGAGCACTCTTCCATCTTCCATTTGACGATGCCCCACAGATGCTCAAAAAGGTTTAGGTCTGGAGACATGCTTGGCCAGTCCAGCACCTTTACCCTCATTTTCTTTAACAAAGCAATGGTCATCTTGGAGGAAAGTTTGGGGTCATTATCATACTGGAATACTGCCCTACAATCCAGCAGGGAGGAGCTCAGGCTCTACTTCACTATGTTACAGTACATGTTAGCATTCATGGTTCCCTCAACCTGTAGCTCCCCAAATTACTCATGCAGCCCCAAACCATGACAATCTCAGCACCATGCTTGACTGTAGGCAAGACACACTTGTCTTTGTACTCCTCACCTGGTTGCCACCACACATGCTGGACACCATTTGAACCTAATAAGTTTATCTTGGTGTCATCAGACCACAGGACATGGTTCCAGTAATCCATGTGTTTAGATTTCTCTACATTGTATCAAAGCATCATATCTTGTTGTTCGGTGTTGTTCCATGAAACTATACAATATTCACACAAATGTGAGGAGTGTCCTCACTGTTGTGTGATACGGTGTGTATATATACAGTGGGGGGAGAGGGTGGGGAGGGGGTATTTAGTCAGCCACCAATTGTGAAAGTTCGCCCACTTAAAAAGATGAGAGAGGCCTGTAATTGACATCGTAGGTAGACCTCAACTGTGTGAGACAAAATGAGAAAACAAATCCCGAAAATCACATTGTCTGATTTGGAAAGAATTTATTTGCAGATTATGGTGGAAAATAAGTATTTGGTCATCTACTAACAAGCAAGATTTCTGGCTCTCACAGACCCGTAACAACTTCTTTAAGAGGCTCCTCTGTCCTCCACTCTTACCTGTAGTAATAGCACCTGTTTGAACTTATGAGTATAAAAGACGCCTGTCCACAACCTCAAACAGTCACACTCCAGACTCCACTATGGTGAAGACCAAAGAGCTGTCCAAGGACACCAGAAACAAAATTGTAGCCCTGCACCAGGCTGGAAAGACTGAATCTGCAATAGGCAAGAAGCTTGGTGGGAAGAAATCTACTGTGGGAGCAATAATTAGAAAATGGAAGACAACACAAGACCACTGATAATCTCCCTCGATCTGGGGCTCCACGAAAGATCTCACCCTGTGAGGCCAAAATGATCACAAGAACGGTGAGCAAAAATCCCAGAACCACATGGGGGGACCTAGTGAATGACCTGCAGGGAGCTGGGACCAATGTAACAAATGCTACCATCAGTAACACACTACACCGCCAGGGACTCAGATCCTGCAGTGCCAGACGTGTCCCCCCTGCTGAAGCCAGTACATGTCCGAGCCCGTCTGAAGTTTGCTAGAGTGGATTTGGATGATCCTGTACATTATTGGGAGAATGTCATATGTTCTGATTTAACCAAAGCAGAACTATTTGGTAGAAACACAACTCATTGTGTTTGGAGGAGAGAGAATGCCGAGTTGCATCCAAAGAACACCATACCTACTGTGAAGCATGGGGGTGGCAACATCATGCTTTGGGGCTGTTTCTCTGCAAAGGGACCAAGACGACTGATCTGTGTACATGAAAGAATGAATGGGGCCATGTATCGTGAGATCTTGAGTGAAAACCTCCTTCCATCAGCAAGGGCATTGAAGATGAAGCGTGGCTGGATCTTTCAGCATGACAATGATCCCAAGCACACCGCCAGGGCAATGAAGGAGTGGCTTCGTAAGAAGCATTTCAAGGTCCTGGAGTGGCATGGCCAGTTCCAGATCTCAACCCCATAGAAGGGGTCGAAAGTCCGTGTTGCCCAGGGACAGCCCCAAAACATCACTGCCCTAGAAGAGATTTGCATGGAGGAATGGGCGAACATACCAGCAACAGTGTTTGTAAACCTTATGAAGAATTACAGAAGACGTTTGACTTCTTTCATTGCCAACAAAGGATATATAGCAAAGTATTGAGATGATTTTTTGTTACTGACCAAATACTTATTTTCCACCATAATTTGCAAATAAATTCTTTCCAAATCAGACAATGTGATTTGAGATCTGTCATTTTGTCTCTCATAGTCGAGGTCTACCTATGATGTCAGTTACAGGCCTCTCTCATCTTTTTAAGTAGGAGAATTTGCACAATTGGTGGCTGACCAAATACTTTTTTCCTCACTGTGTGTGTGTATACATATATATAGCCATTTCATACAAGGAAAATATTGTGCTTGTCTTTTTTTGGGCATAGTAGTATGTGGTGGTGTAAGCTCCTGCACGATTCCATTTCATTTAATAACAGGGCTCTATGAACATTAAACACCATCTGGCACCCATTTAACATATACCGCCTGGTGTGTACTTTTTGCAGAATCTGCAAACATATTGCGGACTTATTTCAGACTTTTATGCTCCCATTGAAGTCTATGAAAAAAGTCTGCAACAAATCTGACCAAAAGCAATTAACCTGCAGTCAAGATTTCTAATAGCACCGCACATCAATTTCCACATAGGAAACGTCTGCAGCATGTGGACTATTTGTAAAATGCAAGGTCCTATGGATATCACCGGCCTGCAAACCCACAAAGAATCCGCAAGGTGTGAATTTACACCTGACAAGTGCTGCAGCAGACAGGCGTCATGTAGTATCAGTGTGAAGTACATGAAGACGGCCGCTGTGCTGATCCCAGCAGCAGCTCGCCCTGAGGCGATGCACAGCAACACTGCTCCATCAGATGCCACGACTCCCTGCTGCTTCAATCACACTAGTCATTTCAACGTGTGAGAAGCCATAGGGCTCACATAGTAATACAGCCTGTATCTGGGAGCTAGGTCATAGCACCTCACCACTACGAAACAGTAACACGAGGAGGAGGCAGAATATTAAGTGGTTTTATGGCACAACAGCGCAGTGAGCCAGAGTGGACCCAAAACCGGGATTGCCACTTCTCGGTGTAATGTTAGTGAATCCACCTTTAAAGAGGTATTTCCATCACAGACACTTGATGTGGGTCACATCTCTGAGATCTATACAATACATGGAATTCCCTAAAGAAGCATTTATGCTATCTATAATACATGAAAAAAAAAAACTTTGAGATTCTTAGTTCACACATTTTTGATCAAAAACCTCCATAATCCAGAGATTATAATCCAGAGATTATGGAGGTCGGTTGGCCCAATGAGAAGTCTGAATTTGGCTCTAGTGAGAGATAATAGATAGAGTAGGACCACCCACCTTGAGATCCCGTTGTAAGTCTGAGGTGGCAAAAACATCTTTTGATCAAAACGTGCGAACTAAGAATCTCAAAGTTTTTTTCACATCTCTGAGATCTGCACCCACCTACAAGTCAAAGGTGTCATGTAGTGGTGTCAAGGGGTTTTGTCACTGTGCAAATTCCCTTCTGAGACCAGATTGTAGCTCACTATGAGCGAGCCTCAGAATAGGGAGATCGCTGAGCGAGTGTGCTTGGATAGATTCTGAATGTCAAAGGACATGAACAGAGGAGAGCTTGGTCATCACCCCACTCTCTGAGGCAGGCTCTTAGCGAGCTAGCAGCTGGTCTCAGAAGTGGCAAAACCCCTAAGGACTAGGAACCGCCAAGCCTAGGTTTCTTATAGCAGAGGTCCCCAACTCCAGTCCTCATGCCCCACCAACAGGTCATGTTTTCTGGCTTTCTTTAGCGCTGCACAGGTGATATAATTATTGTCAGTGCATTCTGGGGGATATCCTGAAAACATGACCTGTTGGTGGGGCGTGAGGACTGGAGTTGGGGAACACTGTCTTGTAGACTATGGCCGGTTCCCCACAACAGTAATATGGCCACATTAGAATATAGATTTGGCTGCATTCCCATCAGGACTGTGGTTCTAGAACAGAAGCCACAACTCTATGCAGGACCGGCACCCAATGGACCTCAATGAATTACAGTGGTTACATTTTTTTACTCTTAAAAAATTACCTCCAAAAATACGCACATATTTATTGTCAATGGGAGGATTTTACATTGGTTAGAGAGTATTCAAGTTGAAACCACATGATTTGACTGAAATCTAGCGGAGGACGCCCCCTATGGATTTGGCTGAAACTATCGTGTGACGGCCCCCTATGGATTTGGACTTGAAACACTAGTCTGAGACCCCTGGTTTGTTGAACACTAGTGTTGGTCGCCTATATTGGACTTGAAACACTAGTCGTTGGCGCCCCCTATGGATTTGGATTGAAATATAGTGGTGACGGCCCCCTATGATGACTTGAAATACTAGTCGGAACGGCCCCCTATGATTGGATTGAATCTATCGGTAGACGGCCCCTAAGGATTGGACTTGAATACTAGTCGTTACGGCCCCCTATGGATTGCTTGAAAACAGTCGTGTAGACGCCCCTATGGATTTGGACTGAAATACAGTGTGTAGACGGCCTATGATAACTTATACTGTCTGTAGCGCCCCTTGGTTTGACTTGAATACTAGTCGGTAGCGCCCCTATGATTTGACTTGAAACTAGTCGTGTAGCGCCCCTTGGATTTGGACTGAAATAAGTCGTGTAGACGGCCCCTATGGATTTGGACTTAAATATAGTGTAGACGCCCCTATGATTTCTGAAACAGGTTTACGCCACCTATATTTATTGAGAATCAATCGGTGGTACGGCCCCCTATGGATTTGGACTTGAAACACTAGTCGTGTAGACGGCCCCCTATGGATTTGGACTTGAAATACTAGTCGTGAGGACGGCCCCCTATGGATTTGGACTTGAAATACTAGTCGTGTAGACGGCCCCCTATGGATTTGGACTTGAAATACTATCATGAGGCCCCTTATGGATTTGGACTTGAATACTAGTCTGTAGATGGCCCCTATGATTTGACTTGAAATACTAGTCGTGAGATGGCCCCCATATGGATTTGGACTTGAATACTAGTCGTGTACGCCCCTTATGATTGGACTTGAAATATAGTCGTGTAGACGGCCCCCTATGGATTTGGACTTGAAATACTAGTCGTGTAGACGGCCCCCTATGGATTTGGACTTGAAAAACTAGTCGTGTGGACGGCGCCTTATGGATTTGGACTTGAAATACTAGTCGCGTGGACGGCCCCTTATGGATTTGGACTTGAAATACTAGTCGTGTGGACGGCCCCTTACGGTGTGTTCACACGGCGTGATGGATCCGTTTCTGAATCCGAAAAACGCATCCAAAAGTGCTGCTTAAATCGCATCGCATGGCTGCAGCAGAAACGCTCCCTATACTTTTAAATAGGGCGTCTGCTGCGTCTTTTGGATCAGAATTGACATATCAATTCTTTGAACGGATCTGAAAGACGCATCAGAAAGACGTAAATAAATGGGCAACGGCGATCACTCGTCTGAACGCTGAAGCATGTTTTACATTGAAAGCAATGGAAATCACACTGCACATTGTTAGATGCCTGTTTGGGTCCGAAACTTGGATCTGAACACGCTTCTAGAAATGGATGCAACACGCTGTGTGAACATCCCCTTACACTCCGTTCATCCTACCCTCATGGCTTCTGTTACAAGTCCTAACAGCAGTGCCTGAGCCATCAAATATCAGACAGTAACAGGCTCTGCTGTGCTCCATTGTTTCATTAGGAAGAACAGCACTGCAGACACCAGTGGAGCCTCTAGTGCATGTCCTGCCTAAGACTAGGTCCCCACCATGTTTATAGCTTCTGTATACACTAAGCAGATGCCTGGTTACTTCGTGCCATCCGTCAGCCATATGGTGTCACTGTATAGAATAGCGCAGGCTCCTACGATATTCTCGATTTTTCCTTTTTTGTGGTATAGACGTACATAGACTTCTGGCCTCTATTGGGCAATTTAATCCTATGGATACATTTATCGTACACGCTAAACGTACACCAAAACGTGATGTGCACTCGCCTTAGGGCGCATTAACACGGTGCAGTTCTTTGGTAAAAACACACACCGGTTTAATTTTTTTTCCCCAATGCAACAAAACCGCAATGTGTGAATACACCCTTAGGCTATGTTCACACGGCTTAATTGCGGGACGTAATTACGCCCCGCAATTACGCCGTGTGGACGGGGGCGGGAGCGGGGGACCGGCACTTCGCCGGCCCATAGACTATCACTGCTAGCGGCGCGTATACGCCGCTAGAAATTCACATGTCAATTATCTCCCCGCCCGGCGGATTCGCCGGGCAGGGAGAGGAGACGTAATCCATAGTTCTCTATGAGAACTGTGCATTACCGGATGAATGGGCCGTTTTCAGCCCATAATTGGCGCACTTCGGCGCGTAATTACGGACCGAAATACGCGCCATTTTAAAACCGTGTGAACATAGCCTTAAGGCTATGTTCACACAGCTTATTTATACGTGGCGAAATGCACAACGCAATTACATTAATCTATAGTTCTCATAGAGAGTTATGCAATACGCGTTGTTACCCCACGCATACAATATGATCGTATTGTACGCGCGGGGCGATAAGGGACATGTCAATTGTAACCAGCAAATATGCGCCACTAACAATGAATGTCTATGGGTATGGGGCTGGCAAGATGTGCTGATCAGCGCATGGTTCCAAAACACCCGGCGTATTGCGGCATGTACTATACGTGCCACAATAAGCCCTGTGAACATAGCCTTAGCACGCTGCAATTATGGCAATTCATAGCTCTCATAGAGACCAATGAATTACATGTCGTCTCCCCGAGTGTACAGTACGATCATATCGTATGCCTGGGGAGAGAAGTGACACGCCAATTGTTTGCGGCGCTTACGCACCCCCGTGCTTTGGAAGTACACGCTGATCAGCGCGCGCTTAAAAAAAACACCCGGCATATTGCTGCACTAAGGCTAGGTTCACACTGTGTATTTGCAGGGCGCAATTACACCGTGTGGCCAGGGGCAGGAGCAGGGAGCCCATAGACAGTCATTGCTAGCGGCACGTATACGCCGCTGGTAATTCACATGTCACTTATCTCCCCCCGCGGCGGATTCGCCGAGCACGGAGAGGAGATGTAATCCATAGTTCTCTATGAGAACTGTGCATTACCGGAATGAATGGGCCGTTTTCAGCCCGTAATTTGTGCACTTTGGTGCATAATTACGGACCGAAATACATCCAGTTTTAAGCGCGTGAACATAGCCTTACTCTGCATTCATCTAGCGCCCCACCGATGCCCCTCACTAACTTATAATGGCGTATGTTGTTGTGTCCATAGGAAGACCAGCATGCCAGCTACGAGGAGTCGGTAACACTAATATGAACACAGTCTATGTTCACACTAGCGTTACACCTTTCATTATAAGGACATAGCGTCCGAAATGCGTCAGTACAAGAGCCAGATGCCCGGTGCTCACATATTTTATTTTCCATTTTAATCAACATGGAATAAAGTGAATACATTTTTTACTTTTGCCTTTTTTCCACCCGCCCTGGATTACCTATTCTTTTGGATCGTTCTGACTTTCAACAGTCAGGATCAATTGTACCACTGGTGGCCGGACCTCAGTGAGTGACAGGAGGGCCCCAGCACCGGACAGTGTTTCCATCCACTGACAGCAAGCAGAGATCCGGGACACGGAGACCTCTGGATCCATACATGTCTGAGGACATCAGACGGGACCCCGGGTCACTAGCAGGGATAGCGCCCGCTCGCCTGCTGTACCACAAGGGGAAATAAAGTCAGCAGTAAGTATTAGTCATGAAGTTGTATAAGTCGTGGAAAGTTGGCTGCTCTGTGCTGTATGGCAGAGGGGGGTGACCGCCATGGCTGCTATTACATAGGGCTGCCCTTCAGGAGAAGCCCCCTGCTCACCACCCTGCCCTCCCGGACAAGTGGCCGTCACCGAGGACATCCCAAGGACTCGTCCGCACAGGTGCTTGTGCTCCTCGGCCCCGGCAGTGACAGGCGGAGCCTCCGGCAGCAGAGCCCCCATCACTACTCACCAGGTTGAAGACGGTCTCCACCAGGTCCCGGGTGCTCACCTCCCCGACCTCCAGCAGTCCCGCCAGCACGGCGAACTTCATGCGGATGCCCCTGATCGGCACCCCCGGGCCCAGAGCCTTGGCCCCTCCAGGATCGGGGCCCTCGGCGGCCGCTCGCTCTTCACCTGTTGTCTGCACCTGTCTCTCCTGGCTGGCCATGGCTGCGGGCAGGACACACAGGGCCCGCCGTGCCTCGCTGACAGCGGGAGGAGATCTCGGCGGGCGCACGGGTGCTGTGCGGGCAATGGGGCGGCGCTCCGGACCGGGACCGGCACTCCAACACCGGGCAGTGCTCCTCCTGTCAGGTGCGATCACCCCCCTCCGCACTCACTGCAGCGTCCTAGGAAGTGGCCGCTCGTCCCCGCCCGCGCCGCCATGCTATTGGCGTCTGTCACTGCTGCCCGTGCCGCGATTGGCTGTCGGCCGCGGGCTTCTGTCAGCGCTGCGCTCTCATTGGTCCGCCTCCTACTTCCCGCGCTGTGATTGGCCAGCGCTGCAGCCTGCTAGTCCCCTCCTGCCCGCAGGTAAGAGGCAGCGCGCTCCGGCATCACAAGGGCAGGGCGAGCCGGTGAGCTGCAGGCGGCACGTGGTGTGCCGGGGCGGGGCTTCCGGTGACTACCACAGGAGCCAGGCGTCCACCCAATGCGCTCACAGCTATAATGGCAGACACAGGTAGAGACGCCATAGACCCTATACAGTCTATGAAACACAATGCACCAACCACTTCCTGACCGGGTACATTTTCCATAGCTCACACTATAAGGGTTTGTGATATGTAAGGCTTTATGTTTATGTCATTTTTACATATTTTTTTGCTCGTGTTTTGGTTTTTTTAATATGAGAGAAAATAGTAAAAAAAAATTAGTTTTTCACATTTTTTTATTGAATTATTTTTAAAATCAAAAGTGGCTCTAAAATAAGTTTTGTAACTGCTGCTTTTTTTTTTTATCAGGGGCAGGTATGTGTAGATCAGGGGTGTCAAACTGCGGCCCTCCAGCTGTTGGGAAACTACAACTCCCATCATGCATTTGTATAATCTATAACAGTGGGCATGATGGGAGTTGTAGTTTCCCAACAGCTGGAGGGCCGACTGTTTGACACCAGTGGTGTAGGTGATCTAACATTTGAAGGGGCTTTCTCATCAAAGGCTTCCACAGGCATCTTGAGCTTTCTCTGTCTCTCTCTTACAGCTTCAAATCCAGGGGCGTGTGTCTCCTCCCAGTAGGCGTGTCTTACCCTCAATGAAGACAGGTGACGTCATCATTCTGTGTGAGAGGTGGGAGAGAGAGGATGTCACAGCTCTGCAGACCTCCTGCTATGGTTCTCATGTCTGCAGAGCTGTCAGCTCCCTCCACAAGCTCCTTGTAACCAGAACACCTGCATTGCTGTAAGCAGTTATACATACAGCCTGAACTGACGAAAAAAATGTGAGAAATGGCCTCTGGTCCCTGCTGATAACAGCAGGAGGTAGTGGGGAGCAGAGTGTATAAAGCTGTGTTATATGGGTGGGGGGAGCAGAGTGTATAAGGCTGTGTTATATTGAGGAGGGAGTGAATCTAGCAACTAGAGACTTAGTAATTGCCCAGATCCTTCACATAGAGCTATCACTGTGAGAGGAGCTCACAACCTTTATTACACAGCCCAGAGAGCGTGAAAGACAATGAGAACATAGACACAGACAGCAGCCAGTACAAAAAGCCACTTTCAATTTCATTTTCTCAGAGGGAAGAGTTTAGGACAGCCAATCACATCATAGGGGGTGTGTCCTGACCAGGGTTGAACTAAATATCAGACAGCCAGTCACAGCAATGGGGCGTGGCCCGACCATAGGCTTCTCATTTAACTCCAGACACTCACAGATTAGCTAATAGCTGCTATACTAAATGATTTATATAATACAAACAAATTGCAAAAGTGCTTATTTTTACTGTCCCCATCATTACAGATATGATCTTTGTAGTGAGAAAACCCCTGTAAGGGTTGTCGAGACGGAGCTAAGAGTTGTGGTTTGGACTGTTAGTATTTATTTTATTTTATTGATTCATTACTTTGTGGGGGGTTTTTTTGGTAACTTGTTTTATATATTCTGTCCCCCATAAGGTCAGAAAAAGACATATGGGGACATTTTTCTATCACTTTTTATTGGGTGGTTCGTCTAATTTGCCAGCCCCATTTAGAGAGGAAATCTAAGGGAAACACATCACTAAGAACCCTCAGCTCAGGCACTTACCAAGCCCTGACACTCACATGACCTCTGGCGACTAGAACAGGAAGCCAACAAAGGCTCTGTGTATTGACAGCAATCGAGAAGCCAGGGATGGTGATAAACCGTCCCTGTCTTCTCAGTGGAGAGTCCGGCTATTACTGATAGCTGTCTCTCTAGCCCCGCAGCTGTGCAATTAATGTACAGCTGCGCACTCTGCATAGACAATCGCCACGGAAGTACGCGAGCTCCCGAACACCCGCCGTAATTGCGGGCCGTACTGTACGCCGCGCAATTAAGCCGTGTGAACATACTCTTACAGTCAGCAGGTGGTCAGCAAGTAGTTTAACCCCTTAACGACCACCCAGCGTCTTGACGGCGGGTGTTGCAGTCGTTTTTCTGCAGCAACACCAAAAGACATCGCTGCAGAAAGAGGGTTTTTACAGCTCCCAGCACAAAAAGGCCATAATCAAAGGGTATTCGGCCCTGTTCACAACGACGGATTTGGCCCGGGTTATGGCCGGGTTTCCGACGCGGTTTTTCCCGCCATAAACGCGGCCAAATCGCGCCTAGATTATTAACATGGTTTCCTATGGGAAACCGGTTAATATTCACACTGCGCGGTTTGGCCCGCGCTCCCGGGGCCACGGACAGACCCGCGCGTGTGAAGAACTCTCCTGTCATTTCTTGCAGAGAAAGCCCTGGTGAAGAGACCAAGGGTGACATTGATGAATGGGGCTGCGCCAGAATTCTGGCCTCAAAAAGCTGCAGTAGACCAGTTCTATAGATGTATGAACAGGAGTATTCCCAAAATTTGACGCGAGAAGTTTCCCCCGGTACCCACCCAAAGACACTTTTTAGCACCCCAAAGTTTAAGGGTGTTCTGGGGCTGTGTCGCACCACATTAGTAGAAGTAGACACATTTATGATTCCCTTTTATGCCAAAACTTGGCGGTGGAACAGTTAGAACAGCCAGGGCCAGGTTAAAGGTGTTTTTGCTGAGCCTGAGTTGCCATATTGGCACTGCACTGTGCCTGTATGTATGACCTGCAGATGAACAGCTTCATACATTCTGGCACAGTCCAAACTACCTTACAGCGATTTAGAACTGGTCTATCAGCGCTAGAATTCATACATGTCGGCACAAGTGAGCAAAGACAGCTGGAGCCAAAGAGCAGAGGAGTTCAAATTCAAAAAAAGTGGCCTCAGGGACTAAAAGAAACTAAAAAAAGGGGAAAAGGGAACTTTGGAAAAGCATTATGCAAACAAGTTTTAATGGAAAAAAAGGGGGGGTTCTTTGTTCACCTTCTGGCCAGAAAGCTTAACCCCATTTTCCGAAATTTCAGGGGACCTCGGTAGGGGGGTCCAAAGTAACTTACCTTTTTGGGGTCCTTTTCAAACCAGCACCTTCAGGGGCGAAGAGACCTGCTTAAAAGCCACTGACTGATTTAAAACCTGAGAAGGGGGTGGAGTAAAAAAAACCAAAAGGGAGTCCCACCACCCCCTTACAAATTCAAAAAAAAAAATTTGGGGTTTTTCAACAGAAAAAATTTTGTTTAAAAAAAAGCACAATGCACAGGGTGTGGCAAAAATACTATTCAAAAAATTTCAAAAAACAGGGGGACATCAGGGATAAAGAAACTATCAAAAGGACATGGGAACTTTGGAAAAAGCATTACTGCTAACTAGGATTTGGGAAAAAAATGAGGTTCTTTTTCACCTTTGGCCAAACTGCTAACCCCCATTTCCAAACTTCACCGGGACCTCAGGAAAGGGGTCCCGCAATTTCCCTCTTTTGGGGTCCTTTCAACCCCACACATTTCCGGAGCGAAGAGCCCGTTTCAAAGCACAGCATTTTTTAAAAACCCTGAGAAAGTGGGTGGGAAAAAACCAAAATTCAAACCCCTTTACAAATTCAAAAAAAAAAACTTTGGTTTTTTCCAAAAAAACTTTTTTAAAAAAAAAAAAAACCCCAAAAAAAAAACAAAAAACCAAAAACAACAAAAAAAAAAAAAACCCCAAAAAACAAAAAAAAAAAACCCCAAACACAACAAAACAAAAAAAAAAAACCAAACCCCAAACCAACCCACCCCCAAACCCCCCCACCCAAACAACAAAAAAAAAAACCCAAAAACAAAAACCCACCAAACCCAAAACAAACCCAAACCAAAAAAACACCAACCACTTTTTTTTTTAAACAAAAAAAACCACCCCCAAAAAAAAAAAAACAACAAACAAAAAAAAAAAAAAAAAAAAAACAAAAACAAAAAAACAAAAAAAAAAAAAAAAAAAAAAAAAAAAAAAAAAAAAAACAAAAAAACAAAAAAAAAAAAAAAAACAAAAAAAAAAATTTTTTTTTTTTTTTTTTTGTTTTATTTTTTTTTTTTTTTTTTTTTTTTGTCTAATTTTTTTTTTTTATTTTTTTTTTTTAAACAAAGTTTTTCAGTCAAAAACCCAAACGTTTTTTTTTTTTTTTTTTGACAAAGATCAGAGGGGACAGGCTTTGGGGTCAGCATGGCTGAAGAGAGGAGTCATATTGCAGCGGAGCCAAGCAGTTCCCAGTGGGGAAACATTATGGAAGAGTTGAGCCGTCCTCAGCAGGAAGATGAGGGGCTTCCAATCCGAGACACCCCAAAATAAGGCGGGGGGCGCAGCAGCTGAACCAATAATATATGTTAAATTTTTGTAAGTGATAGTATTAGGATATGGATAATGTATAGAGGTGCTGAGTCATTAGATGAAGGGGTTAACAGCCTTGCAGAAGAGCTGGGGCTGTACAACCAATCAGGAGAGCTGAAGGGTGGAGCTGGAGGTTATATACACAGTTATTAGAGAGAGAACCTGTCAGCTCTGGGGTAGTTATGGTTATGTCCTGAGTTGGTTCAAGAGGTTATTGTAACGAGCAGCAGTTAAAGGGGAACCCCTGCCTATTTGGCCGGCAAAAAGGGCAGGCTGGGCCGAAGTAGAGCTGCCCAACTCACTGCAACACCTGAAGTAGAGCAGGCACTGAGAGGGAAAGACACTGAGCAGAGACAGAAAAAATCAAAAAAAAAAGGGGTTTGGGGATTTGGGGGGGGCTGCCGGGAAAAGAACCGGACCCCCATGAGTGGGGCGATGTATCCTGGCGTCACCACCAGCTCTTTGCACGTGGGTGGGGCAGGGGTCACGCCGGCCCGCACCCTGCGCATCTGGACTGGGTCGGAACAAGAAGGAAGATGTGAGGAGTGTCAAGAGTTCAGAGAGAGGGGGTCAAAAACATTCCCCAACCCGTGCCAAATTTTAAATTTCCCCGAAATAAGTGAGTAAAGCCTGAAGTAGTCCCAGAAACACTGTCTTGTCTGCTGTTATTAGGCGCCGGTGATCACACATCACCACTGTTTAAATACTCCCCTCATCAACAATAGTCCTCAGGAACCTGCATGTTTTTTCCCCTCTCAGCAGCCTTTCCCAACCTGATGAACGATCAACCCAGCTCTTTAAAAACATTTTTTCTTTTTTCTTTAAAATTTTTTAAAGTGACACTGCCATCAAAAAGGAGTATTTTTTGTTAAAACCAATATTTCAACAAAAAAACTTTTTTTTATATTTTTGGCAATAGTTTTTCTATTCCTATACAATTAAAAATTACATATAAAATATTTTCCTTCTCCATCTGTGAAAGAGAACTTTTGTTTGGCAGGGCAGACTAACCTCACTTTACTGCTACTTATCTCTATATAGTCTCATTACAAATAGTAGGAAATAACATAATGATTGATCTATTGTTGTCTCCACAGGGTTAGATTATACTAGGCCATGAGCAAAACATGAAAGAAAAATGGGGTAATCTGTTTCTACACTGAGGAGGCGGGTGGGGGTTTCTATACACTTATCAGGTAATTTATGGTAATATTTACACTTTGCTGACCAGAAAGAAGAACCATAAAGCAAGCCTCTCTCTGCTGTGCTATCGGAGCTCACAAAAGAAAGTCCTAGAGACCATTGCACATAGAGGAATTAAAAAAAAATAAATTATATAAAAAAAAAACAAAAAAAAAACAACCATCCAATTTAAAAAAAAGAAAAATGTTGATAGTAGTTTTCCTTTAAGTAAGTGTAAAGTCTTTGCACATGTACATGAGCTCACCTCTTTCTGTTGGCTAGGCTATCTTGCTATTATCTCTGGCCAAATTCCCTCTAATTTTTCAGTACTTTTGCCCTAATGTTATAATAGAATGTAAGGGTATGTTCACACGGTGTGTTGGGTCCATTTTGGATCTAAAAAACGCATTCAAAAGCGCTGCGTTTTAGCTGCAGCAGGAACGCACCCTATGGTTTTAAATAGGGCTCCTGCTGCGTCTTTTGGATCAAGAGTTGACATGACAGTTCTTTGAACGGATCCAAAAGACGCATCAGCGATCACTCGTCTGAACGCAGATGTGTGTTTTACATTGAAAGCAATGTAAATCCCACTGCACATTGCTAGATGCGTGTTTGGGCCCATTTAGGATTTGAAACATGGCCCCCAAAACCGCATCAAAACCAAATTGGATTGTCCTTTATCCCCGGGCGTACAATACGATCATATTATATGCCCAGGGAGAGGAGGCGTAATCCATAGTTCTCTATGCGAACTGTGGATTACTGTAATTTCGGCGGTCATCTCACTTGTATCAGAGTGCAAATACAACACGAAATGCGCGCTGAAATTTGACCGTGTGAACATACCCTTATACTTACAGGTCCCCTGCTGCTGCCACACTGGAGCTCCCCGGCGATCCGCTCCTCTTCACTTCCAGGTGCTTGTCCTGACAGGGAGGAGATGCTCGCGCTTCATTGTAACTGAATGGAGCAATGGAACGACGCCTGTAGGTAAGTATAACTTTTTTATTTTTTAATAACCCTGGGCCCATTTAAGAATAATTTACTTGACATCCCTTTATATTCCCTATTTAAAAATGGATTTCTCAACCACACAACCTCTTTAAGCATTAATCCAAATTCCTTATTGATTTTTTACCCTGGGCATGCTCAGGCTCTGTCCACACTTGCATTGTGGTCTCCTTTTTTTAACAATAGCCCTAACACATGTCTAGATCTGTTGAATAATAGATAATAACAGCAAGTGACAGAAACTACCAACTTGATTAGAGTCCATTATGGTCAGAGTGTTATTGATACGTATATATAAGTATACATATACAGTCAAGTCACATTATTATGACCATGTGAAATGCTCACATGAATGAAGTGGAATGAATATGGTGTCTGATAGGCTGACTGCCCACATATAGTCCTCATTGCTGTCATGGGTAAAAGGGATGATTTATCAGAGTTGTTAAAAGCACTGAGTGTTGACTTTCAGGCTAAAGGTAGCAGCATTTCTGAAACTGCACAGTTTTTGAATTCTTTGCATGCTGCTGTGATGAAAGTGTATTGTGAGCGGACAAATGGCACCATTGTGAATAAGAGATGCTGAAACTGTGAAGCAGCACGTGCCATTGATGTGAGTGGTGAGCGTTGGCTATGATAATGCAAGAGGGCGACCACCACCACCAGAATGAACCAGTTTAACAAATCCTACTGCGTATGGGGCTCCAAAATAAAAGGATGGTCACTTCACCTTTGCTAATATAGCCGCATTGGCAGAAAAAGCTTCAATTTTCATGGCAGTATCAGAATTGGAGATCTGCTGACTGGCAAAGGGTTGTCTTCTCTAATGAACCTCCTTTTCTACTTCATGGAATAGATGGACGGAGACAATGTCAGGTGGGAATCATTAGAGAACAAACAAGCTGGTGGTGGCAGCACTATGGTCTGGGGAATGTTTTAGTGGCATTCTCAGGCCCACTCATCAATGTGAAAGGCACTCTCAACCAATTTGGTTATAAATCCATCCCTGCAGATAACATACACCCATACATGCTGATTGTCTTCCCTGGGGCAGATGGGATCTTCCAGCAAGACAAAGTGACATGTCACATGGCTAGAAACATCAGACTTCAGTTGGAAGAGCATGACCAAGACTTCCAAGTATTACCCTGGCCACTTAATTCTCCAGACTTGAACCCAATTTAATCTCTGTGGGACAACCTGGATCCTTTAGTCAGGGCTGCCATCAGAAATTTGGAGCGTCTGCCCCCCCCCCCCCCCCCCCATCCCCAGCACTGTTATTGTAATATGTATGTATACTACAGCCGCACCAGTGTTGCACCTATGTTAATTTTTTTCAAAAATGTTTTGTTGGATGTGCTGCCTCCATTTTAGTTTTTTGCATTCCACCCACCTTGACATGGCTTTTTAATCAGTGCAGTGTAACTTGTAAGCTGGTTCCTTTGTTCCCTGGATTGTGGTGGTCTGAATAGGACCCAAACGAGAGGAATCAATAGTGTAGGAATCAATAGTGTAGGACCACCTGCCTTGAGATCCCGTTGAAGTTTGGGGTTTTCTTAAACAGTTTTGATCAAAAATGTGAACTGAGAATCTCAAAATTTTTTCATGTATCCTAGATAGCAAAAATGCTTTTTTCAAAATTCCTATGTCCCCTTTGATAGTGCTTCAGTTTATAGTGTGCCACTGTTATTGTGATATGTATGCCCCCCCCCCATCTGTCTCCACACCCATCCGGCCCTGCCTTTAGTAGCTGTGAGATACACTAGTCAGCATGGTTCCAGATACCTGTGACAACCTACTAGGACCTTATTGCGTGACTTCCAGTCCGTCTAGCTACAGTGTGGACATGGTGGTTACTCAATATATATTTGTGTATGAATATCGATCGATAGATAGTGGTTCATGGGTATAAAAACTCTGGTGCACCTTGCTGGACTCATTTGGACTTTTTTCAAATTTTTAAAAGCCAACACTTTTGTTGGCTTACTTTCAAAGTTGTCACTTTTTTAAGTTATTTCCCTTTTTCACAGACCCTTTCCCCTCCTTTCCCTATCTTTTGTAGTTTAGACAAAAAAATGATCTAAAACACATAATAAATACAAAAATTTAGCCAGAATTTTGGCACATCTCGCTTAGTAAATCTGCCTAGAAATCCCCCATTTTTTAAAAATTTTTTTTGCTTTTTTTTTTTTTTTTTTTATTGTTTAAACAGAACTTTACCCATTTTGGGAAGACCTTTTTAAATCTGTTCAGAAAAATAATTATAATTAAAATTTACAAAACAAAACGATCAGAGCGAAAGCATTGAAATACCCCCCCTCCTTATTGGTACATTACCTTTTTTTAATAATGTTTTGATTTTTTCACAAAGTACAGATTTTTTTTACCCCCGGCAAAATGCAGTGCTGTGTGTAGTGAAGATGACTTTCAGTAAAGTCTTCTAAAAGTGTATGAGAAATGTAAGCTTGTTTAGGATAATTACAGAATCACATAAATATATTACTTACACAAGGCTATTGTCATAAGCCACAGTACGGCTGATGTCCACAGCCACCACACCTTTTGCCACCCTGCGCTGCCCCATTACTTGTTCCTGTTCCCTAACATCCTTTTTGTCAGTTCTTGGTAGGGGTGTCAGTTGTCGTCATGGCCAACCGTGTCGTGGGTAGCGACCTGGGATCCCTGTGCAGGGAAGACTAGATTCCTGTGCAGAGGTTAAAGGTAAAACCAGAAAGCCCCTTAAAGTGTTGTCTCACTACTTTGATTCACCTTACCTCATCCTGTTTTCTTGGTTATTTTTTAAAAATTTTCGGGCGTTTTACGGGTTTCAAACCCTAGACTGCATTAGAACCAAGTCTGTACTATACAACCAGTGCGGGGCAGCCTATCATGAAGTTTGAACAGGCTTACTATAGCGCCCGAAGCGATGCACCAATAAAAGGGGGGGAATATCTAGAATAGGTAGGACACTGTTAAGGGAAAATTGCAAATGACTTGTTTTTTGCAAGATCTTTAACATAAAAAGCAATCCTTGTAGTGAGAGAATCCCTTTAAACTCCTCACCATGGTTCTGCACTTAAATCTGCATGTTACCTAGAGGATTCACCGTCCTTTAGAGGTGAGCTGTGACAGTCTGATTCTCAAGACCTGGCGGTTTAAATGGCCCATTAGGCCAGTGTTCCCCAACTCCATCCTCAAGACCCACCAACATCATTTTTCAGGATCTCTCACAGAATGCACGACAATAATATCACCTGTGCAGAAAGCACTGACAATAATGACTTCACCTGTGCAATGCAAGGAAAGCCGAAAAAAATGACCGTTGGTTGCCTTGAGGGCAGGTTGGGAACCCCTGCATTAGGCTTTTTGCTCATAGACTGGATTCATCCAAATGAAACCCAGGCTGTGTAAACACAATAAAAAAAACCGTGCGTAGTCTACACAGCACGTTTGTTCCGGGCGGTTTTTTAAAAACTGCGGGTTTCCCAAGCCTGCCAGTCTTCCTATTGCCATCGGATTCCCGTACAGTCAATGAACGTGGCCAACAACATATCCAAAAACCGACCACAGTTTTTAGCGCAAACCTCTGCAAAAAAAAAAAACGGGGTCCACAAGTTAAAAATGCGTCGGGTTTTGGACACATTTTAAAAACTGCTGGGGACAAAGCCCTTAAAAGGGGGTTGCTCTCTACAAAAGATAGCTTTCAAAATGAGGGAACACTAAATAAAGATGTTTTCCCAAAAAATAAGCGTTTTTTCAATTTTTTTTTTTTGTTAAGGACTACAATGATTTTATCACCTCTTCCTCTCTGGTTCCCCAAAGGGGCCGAAACCCGTTACTTCCCCCTCTTTATTTGTTTTTATCTGATAGAGAAAATTTTGTCTCACATGGCTCAGGCAGCACAAAACTCTGGGCGTGAGAGTTTTTTTTATCTTTTCTTTCAACAAAAGCCAGTAGTTTCTATTGTTTACTTTACCTCAGAAGCTTCCCCGGTCCTGAAGCATAAAATTTATCTAATTTCAGAAGTCTGAATACACGAGCCATATTGCTATTCAGACAGCTTGACCAGGGAAATGACAGAGCAAAGCACATTTTTTCATTCATGCATCCTAGAAACTTTTTAGATGAGACAACCCCTTTTTAAAAAACCTTTCAAGAGCACAGTTTTTGCTAAGACATTGCACCCAACTACTTGCTCCTACCCCTCCGGTGCGAAGCACAATTTCCTGACCCCCCGCGAAAAAGCCACAGATTATCTACTGTATGAATGAGGAGACCCTGGTCAAGTCTGTCCAGTTTTGTTTTGTGTTTTTATGCATGCAAATTGGAGCACTACGGTTGGGAGGAGACCTTCTTCTGCCAAAGGCCACATGTATAGTACTCCTAGGCCTTCCATGGCTGCTTATTCATACACCAATCATGGACTCCTCATCTGGAGAAGTTATCCAACAGTGCCTTGCCTCTTGTATGACTGCTTCCTGTCCTCATTCTGCTTCTCAGCTGACTTCTGTCAAGTCTCCTGTTCTAATTCTTCCTGGGCCTCGTACTCCGTATAGAGATTTTGCAAGAGTCTTCACCAGGGGCGTTGCTAGGGTCCTAAAACATCTGGGGCCCGGGCCCTTTGTGTTTTACTCAGTAGGGCTGGGTTCACACGACATTTTTCACGCCACATTGTGAACTGCGGATGTGTTTTTACAGAGAAAAACCTTCTGCTCCTGTCACAAATTTTTCAGCATATTCCACATAGTGTGACCTATATCTATATACCTGCTCAGCAGTCACAGCACAATGAAAATCACCAATGACAAATTTACTTTTTCAAACCGCTCACCTCCGTATGACAGTTTTAATACCCCCTAAACGGTCACCAAAACATACACCGTTACATGGGGGAAAATCTACCAGACAAATGATTGTTACTAAAAACACTCCTACAAAACCAAGACCCCAACCAAATTACTATTAAAGGATCAAAAAAATCCTGCCAAACCCTGACCAAACGCAACCCCCACATCAGCTGTACACAGCCTCTGATTACATATACCACCGCCATTCAGTGACCAAATAGTGGTAGATACTATTGTATGTAGACGCCAGCAAAATATAAGTGATTACACTGACGTTACATTTAGTGACCACAGGAGACGTCTTTTCTGATCAGCGTCGTTCACGTTCCCTTTTCTTCTCCATCCGGTTTTACACCTCCTGCTGATTGCCCCCCGGACAATACTCGTCCCTGAGGATTTGGACACAAATATCTTAGAACCTCACATTTTTCAGCAACTCCTTACTTATAGTATATAAAATCCCCTCAGTTAGTAGGTGTATAGGTCCCCTCAATTAGGCAGGTATATAAATATAGGGTCCCCTTAGGCAGGGATAGGGGGCCGCAGGCAGTATAGGGGGCCACAGGCAGTATAGGGGGCCACAGGCAGTATAGGGGGCCACAGGCAGTATATGGGGCCGCAGGCAGGTATAGGGGCCGCAGGCAGGTTATAGGGGCCATAGGCAGTAATGGGGGCCCCCGGCATATATTGGGGCACAGGCAGGGATATGGGGCCCAGGCAGTATATATGGGGCCACAGGCGGTATAGGGGGCCATAGGCAGTATATGGGGCCCAAAAGGCAGTATATAGGGGGCCACAGGCAGGTATAGGGGCCACAGGCAGGTATAATGGGGGCCTCAGGGAGTATAATGGGCCACAGACAGGTATATAGGGCCACAGGGAGTATATAGGGCACACAGACAGTAAAATAGGGGCACTAGAGGCAGTAATTTTAGGGGCACTGAGGCAGGAAAATGGGGCCCCAGGCAGTATATAGGCCCACAGGGAGTAAAATAGGGGCACACAGGCAGGTAAACGCTATAAAATAACATTAATACCTGAGCTCCCCCGGCGAGCGCTCTGTCCTCTTCAGCCCGCGCTCCTCAGGCAGCTCCTCGGGCGCACAGTCTGTGACACCTGTGCGCCGAGACAGGGAGCGGCGTGATGAGGTCATTACATCGCGCCGCTGCCAGCTGAGCCGCAACGGTGCCGCGGCGGGTCCTCAGTGCAATGAGGACCCGGCGGCCCCGCTGTCGGACCCGGGGAACGGTCCGCACTGTCTGGGGGCAGGAGCGCTCGCTCTCTCTCCGCAGAAAGCCCTCCGCTGTATGTGCGTCCAGCGGACGCACATTAGCTCAGGGCGGGTCGGTCTCCCACCCCATGGCAGCGGCCTGGACCCCGGGGGTTTTGGGGGGCACGGGGGGTTTTATTCGGGGCCCGAGCCCCGAATAAAACAGCCTAGCGACGCCCCTGGTCTTCACTAAGAAACAGGTGGAGTTTTTGCCACCTCAGAGAACTGACAATTTCCCTATAGAAATGCTGCTGGGACTTTCCCCCAAAAAGGGCTTAGTTTTGGGGTCACTCCTGAAAAGGAATTTTGGTTTGCTCACAGTGGATATTTGCACAAAAAAGACCACAGGTCCTCATTTTCAGCTGGTACTTCTTTGTTGAGAAAAAGAATGGCAGTTTTTGGCCCTGCAGTGACCAGAGTAAACAATATCACAGTTATGTACAGGTGCTGCTTGGCATTCATCTCAGAGCTTTTTGATAGAATTTGTGGAGCCAAAGTTTTTACTATGTTGAATCTCAGAGGGATATACTACTTAATCGGCATACGGGAGGGGGAGGAATTTAAAAACTGTACACCTGCACATTTTCCAAGACTTGATCCATTTTTGTGTGGTGGTATCTCTGGATGACATCCTTTTCTTTTTTCCTCACCTTGAAACACACAGAAGACGTATCCACCTGCCCTAACTTGCCTGTAAGAGAATCACTTATACGCTAAACTGGAGAAGTGTCTTTTCGAACGTACCAGTTTGCCGTTCACTGAATATGTAAGTTTGGATCAGGGCTTGTGGATCACAAGAAGCAGCCTGCAGTGCTCAAATGGCCATTGTGGGGCTCTATGTTATTCAACACTTCCTGGGATTTACAAATTACTCTAGCAAATTCATCCCACATTTCTCCACTCTTGTGACAATTATTTCTGCTTTTTCTAAGAAGGGCAGTAAATCCAAGTTTCACTTGTCGGTAGGGACTGGCATCGTGGAACCCCTAATTTGTGGGTCCCCTTGACCTTGCGAACATGGTTGTATAATGGGGTCTAAAGGCCCCCGGTCTGCACCAGAGCTGACCGCAAGGCCGGAGGAACTTAGAAGCAGGGAGCCTCCAGGTCGCTACCCCTGACATGCCACACAAGGCAAGACGGAACAACGCCGGGTACAGGCAGAAGTGACTGGTCACAGACAGGTGTAGCCATAGGCAGGTAGCGGACTGTTCAGATAACAGCAGAGATAATGTTGGTAAAAATCATACGCAATAGGATACTTTGGGTTTGGCAGGGTTAAAAAACAAGTAACACACAAAGGGGTCGGATCACGACGAAATCCACGAACTGACCCCTTTGGAAGGCAGGAAGTTCCCTTTAAAAAAAGGGGTCAAGGTCATTGGACAGGTAATTTGGAATGTCCCTTTTTAAATTTTATAGAGGAAGGAAGGGATCGGGGAAGGAGCAGGACAGTTATTTACACACTTGGGATCCGTCAAACAGCAGGGATCCGGCCATGCCCAAGGTCCGCAATGGAAGCAGCGGCATGGACCAGGAGCGCAGTAAGGGACATAAAAGAGACACAGGCACATGCACGGTCCAAGGCAAGGACCACGGCATGAACCGTGACACCCATCTTCCTGGAGGTGGGCCCATCCTCTGTTGAGGCAGGTACAGTCCTGTATCCAAAAAACAATAAAGTTAAAACATTTACATAACCAAACAGAATTCTCCAGGACTGATATATTCTCAAAATAAGCCACCAATTCAAATCTGACTGAAAATGGTCTGACTCCTGGCACCCCGGCAACCAGCTGTTTAAAGGGTTGTACTGTTCTGGTGTGTGCAGTGGCCTTTTCATTTTTTAACAACTACATCACCATACGTTTTGCAGTGTCTGACTTTCTATTGCAACCAAGGCCCATTCACTTAAAGAAGGCTGCTGTACTAGAAACAGCTGCTACAAGAGTCTATGGAGGTGTGCCCAGGGGGGACTGGAAGTTGGACACCTACCAATCAGTTATTGGTGGCCTAACATTAGCACATGATATCAACACAAAAATTCCAGAAAACGCCTTTAAATGGGGCAGCATATTGTGGTGAGCAATCTGCTTTGTATTTGTACTACAGCAGATTTGTGAGCGCGAGTATCATTAGAATATCAGGAAGGTGTCCGACTCCCATATGAACACTGTTGTCTGTTACCTTTCTCCATTGTTCTGTACACTGACTGTTTATATATTTATATTATATACCGTATTTTACATCTTTTATATTGATAAATTAATATTGTACCAATGTAATATTTAACCAATTACACTTGTATGTACATTATATATTTTATATCTGTTATATTGATATATTAATATTTAACCAATTACACTTGTATGTATAGTGGGGAAAAAAAAAGGTTTTTAGTTAGCCAGCAATTGTGCAAGTTCTCCCACTTAAAAATACTCATTTTCTACCATAATTTGCAAATAAACTCATTCCAAATCAGACAATGTGATTTTCTGGATATGTTTCCTCATTTTGTCTCTCGTGGTTGAGGTCGACCTATGATGTCAATTGCAGCCTCTCATCTTTTCAAGTGGGAGAACTTACACAATTGGTGGCTGACTAAATACTTTTTTCCCCACTGTACATTATATATTTTATATCTGTTATATTGAAATATTAATATTTAACTAACTACACTTGCATGTCAATCCATTTTATACATTCTCTTAATACCCATTTATTTCCTTAGGATGAGGATATCCAGGATGTAAATGTTGCATTTGTGTATGATTTACAAGGAAATGAAAGTGTTTTAGTAAAATAAACCAACAGTAACACAGAGATATTATACAATGAACAACCTATTTAAAATGTATTGAATCAAAATCGAATGTCAAGGCGAATGCATAAACTATGTTATATTAGACATTCAGACATGTGATTGCACTAGACAATGCTTTACTAATGCTAATGTTGATTTTACATGACAGCTGGGAGGACATTTAAATGGAGGGGTTTTAATATATGTAGCTTACTGAGGGAATTAAGTCAGGGAAACCAGATCAGCATACATCTGGGAGGATACATGTCAGAGCAATGTTGTAGAAATGATAAGCCAGATCCTTTATTCAATTGCTTTTGTTGTGAACTGGCCTCCAGCAGATCGGTTCCTCCAATGTATGGTATGAAGTGACTGCCATCTCACACTTCCTTTTTGTTTATTGTAAAGCCATGCTATTAAGCTGAATATAATGTTAGAGGGATTGATTTGATGCTCCAATTCTCCACAGGGCATATGGCATACAAAGTGGTTAATTAGCTTGATGGGTATGTCAATGACAGCCGCACGGATATTTTCTCAGATTCCTGTAAGCCTGGGAAATTGAATTACAGCAGCAACACAACAGTGAGTTTTATATTGTGGAATCTCAGGCTGTGTTCACATCTGTGTCGGTGCCTCCTTTGCAGATTCCGTAGTTTTTGATGGGAAGAATAGCCCTGCATGCTTCATTATGTTTTCTTCAAAATGATGGAAAGTGTGGCAGAACCTGATGAGCAAAAACAATGCGCAGAGCCACCAAACAACCATATGGCCCCATGTCTAGTCCTGTTCTAGCCCTATATAAGCTTGCACTATCTAGTCAGGGTAACCACCCCAACAAGGGTCACCTTAAGGGCTGCCCTTTCTCTAAAAAAAACCTACAAGATCCCTTAACTGTAGGTAAATAAAGGTACTACCACAATAATTATATGCAAAAGGAAAACAAAGAGGTCTTTAAACTTTTGAACAAACCCAATAAGTGAAATAAGCATAGATGGAAATGAAGTATAAACATAATCTTGGTGCAATATAGACCAGGCAGGTATTACAAAGGCATTGGGATATATTTCTGTCGGTATCCTTTGAATATAGGAGTATATTGTGTTATGTGTGACGCCCATTTTGTAGTAGCTCTTCTAGTACTTGCCTTTCTTTCTCTTTAAGGGCATGTCCCCACGGCACGGGTATGCGGACGGTTTTGCAGACCATCTTAAAAACCGTCTGCAAACGAGCACAACGGACTTCTATGGAAAACCTGTGCAGCACGGGTTTTCCGAACCGAAAAACATTGAACATGCACATTCTTCCGTCTGGTTTTCGGACGGAATATGTGAATGGGAAGGGGGAGGGGTTTTCTCCGCTCATGGCGGGGAAAAGCTCACCCCTCCGCGGCCGTGGGGACGGCACACAACGGGCCCTAAGGGCATGTCCCCACTGCACGGATTTTCGGCCGGTTTTTCAGGCGGTTTTGCGGTTTTGCCGACCGCCTGAAAAACCGGCCGAAAATTAGAACAATGGTGCTCGATGGAAAACCTCGTGCCAGCAGTCCCCACGGTCCGCCAGCAAAACATTGAGCAAGCACATTCTTCTGTCTGGTTTTCGATGGAATATGTGCATCTCAATGTGAAGAGGGAGGGCTTTTCTCATCGCGGAGAAAAGACTTCCCCCCCACGCGACCGTGGGGACGCCGCAAAACAGTGCACATACCGGTCGCATAACCGACCGGTATTTGTCACTTGCCGTGTAAACGGCCCCTAAAGGTGCGTTCAAACGGCAAAGGACAAAAACAGCTCTGTTTTTGCCTCAGCAGAACCATCCATTTCAAGCGTTTTTTGGACTGTTTTTGTCACTGTTTTTGTCCCGGTTTTCCCAGCGGTTTTTGGCCTGTTTTTCAAGCTGAAAAGTGTACGGAGTGCAAAGGTATCCTGATTGGTGCAAGAAACCATGTGATTTTTTGTTATCTCCACAATTTAACAATGATGCACAAAGGCCAACTTATTCACTTTCACTTTAAGTACATGTGCGTTTTAACAGCATCAAAAGTTGGTTAGTTTAGGCTAAAAAGAGGATTTGTAGACTCTCGTTCACACTGAAGTGCTTTGTTGGACCTTCCTGTGTTAAAAAAGTGCAAAAGGACCTGCAAAAACACACCAACTATAGGTGGGATCATTCATCACTCACTTTCTGAGCGGTTTACATTGACTCCAATGTTAATTTTCAGTCTGGAAACCAGTTGGAAGAATGAACATGTTCTATGTTTTTCGGACCGCCGGCTGTATGTAAAACCGCCCGGCAGAAAAACAGTTCAGTGGGGACTGCATTTCTATCGAAGTCTATGGGGGAGCGTTGCTTGCAGGTTTTCAGACTGTTTCTAAAACCGCAAACAGTCTGAAAAGCCATCCAAAAACCCTTGCTGTGGGGAAAAGCCCTCAGTGATCTTATCTAGCTGCGGCAATCAGCTGATGCTGAAAGGGTTATTTCCTTGTCAGACATTTATGGCATAACAACAAGGAACCCCAGAGACCTGCAACTATCTCAAGAATGAGCCCTGTACTTCTGCCATGGCTTCACGGGACTCGGTGGTCGCTGCCCATGTCATTCCTTTCATTGAGAGTTCTGAGTATTGCTATTTGGACTCCAAAACAACCTAGAGTTATTGGTCGTTATCAGAAACTACACCAGAAGTAGCGACCTCCTTGCTGGGGTTAAGAGTCACATCATCCTTAGAGTTTGCTTCCTGATCCTCATATCCAGCACACTTCATGACAGCAGAGCTACCTTATAGCGGATATCTACAACATGGCTACAGACATTACCCTAATATTCTGCTCTTTTCCAATACATGACAGGTATCAAATACACTCTTGTTAACATGGACTATGACATATTTGCTGGCTATATATTTTTTATTTAAGACTGAATTTGAACCCCACCCATATATAGCAGTTTTCCCAATTATAAAAGTATTGTTATTTATTTCTGTTTTGGCCTTACTCTGCTTGTTAAAATTGTAGTTGTTAATGTGGTATGACACCTGCCCCAGCATGAGTAGTAAGGTAGATATAACATTGCTCTGATGCTCGTTAACCACTTGACGCGTTTGGAATCAGATTCAAAAGTGCCCCCTGACCTAAGTATCTAACCCTACATCTTCTCCCCTCCCCCTTTTTTTTCCCCTCTCTTTTTCTTTTTTCTTTACCTATAACTCACAGTTCTCTGGGTCATACATGGGCTTGTGCAGCCCTATTTAACTGAATGACCATACTGACTGAAGCTTTACATGACATGTTCCATTTTACTTTACTTATAATTTCTCTGCTATAAGTAGATGTTTGTGGTTACCCTTTGTATGTAGCCATTTTCTTTTTCATGTCCATTGTCTGTTTTTCTTTTTATGGTTTTCTTTCTTTTGTTGTTCTCCTTGTTATTTATAACAATTTTTCTTCATTTGATGCCTGTATACTGTTGCATACCATTTGCATTATTCAATAAAGCTTTTGAATTATAATATTGCTCTGATAATAATAATAATAATAATCTTTATTTATATAGCGCCAACATATTCCGCAGCACTTTACAATATAGAGGGAATAAGCACAGACAAACCAGACTTTTACATTTTAAAAAAGCTACTGACAAATGAGACAACGCGGTGTGAGGGCCTTTGCTCGCATAGGCTTACAATCTATTAGGGTTGAATGGGTGAAACCAAAAAGGTGACAAGTGCTTGGTTTAAACAATGGACAGCATGTACATAAAATGGGGTAGTATACATAAAAAGTGGATGAACCAGCCATCCAAAACATACATCTATATACAGAAAAGTGCCTGTGGGTGCCAAAGTGCAGGAAGTGACGAATCTGTGACAGAATTTGGGGGATTGACAATTAGGGATCTTGATAGGCTTGACTAAGAAGATGAGTTTTCAGAGCGCACTTAAAGCTGTGAGGGTTGTGAGTGTGCCTGATCACATGGGGTAACATGTTCCAGAGAACTGGTGCAATACATGAAAAATCTTGGAGACGGGCATGGGAGGTTCGGATGAGTGAGGTGTGTAGTCTTAGATCAGTAGCAGAGCGGAGAGAAAGGGTAGGGTGGTAGACAGAGATAAGGGGGGAGGTGTATGGGGGTGCGGCACTGTGGAGAGCCTTATGTGTGAGAGTGATGAGTTTATGTTGTTTTCTGTACGGAATAGGCAGCCAGTGCAGAGACTGACACAGGGTAGAGGCATCAGTATAGCAGCTGGAAAGAAAGACAAGCCTGGATGCTGCATTCAGGACAGATTGCAGAGGGGAGAGTTTACAGAGAGGAAAACCAACAAGTAGGGAGTTACAGTAGTCAAGACGAGAATGATAATATTATAATATTAAATATTATAATAATAATATTTAATCTACGGTATGTAATTATACTTTTTGTATGGTACTTGTGTTTGCTCACTGCTATTCAGGTAATGTTGAATAACCTAATGTATCCTTTGGCACATTTATTTAAAACAGTTTTTTCAGGAAAAACAACTAATACTGGTCTCCAGAAACAAGGATTAAATTTAGAATAATACAGCTATTGTACATTATAAGCAAAAACTATTAGTCTTGTACTAATACAGTACTATAGGGAAAAGTTGAAATATGACCAATTACATACTACAACCACACAAAGGCTAACAATCTTTTTTTAGCTTGTGTAAAGAATTGAAGTCAACCATTAACTATACTTCATACTTTGGGCAAAGGTTTAATGGGTAATTCTAATATTGAAAGAGAATTTTGAAATGAAATGGGAATCTTGAGTATAAAACTGCAATCTTCCTTTGTACTAATTCATGAGAGAGAATATACAGCATGTTACTATTGCTAACCAGTTATCAGCTGTAGTAGTCATTTGCTGGTACAAGTCATTGCTGCTGTGATGTGTACATAGACCGTTGTGGTCAGTAATCAGCGCTTGTGAAGAGGAGCACAGCAGCCGTAGCAGGATTATGATCTAGAGGAAACAGGCATTGGCAGGGGACTTTATGTCACCCTGACATAGAGTTTCTTTGATGTACTATTAGGTGGGTGGAGAAGTAATCAGTATGGTCAATTGTCTTTAGGGGTGTATCTTAACGCAATCGCAGGAAAAGAATTTATTAATAAGTAACCAGAAAACTGAGTAAGAGCAAAATGTGTATTCTTTTTCTAAGTGTTAGTGTCAGGAGTTACTTTACTTGTACACGGAAATCCTAAATATACTCCGTATACTAATTTCAAGCAATTGACATTTTAACTAGTACAGGCTGCACAAGATGTCAACAAACTCATGCAGCCATTGATGGCACTATGGTCCCTGAATGAACAGGCTATAGGACACTGGATGAAGTGAGAAGAACTAGAAAGCATGACCTATAAGTAAGGGCATGTCCCCACGGCACGGGTTTTCGGACGGTTTTTCAGGCGGTTTGTGGTTTTTCAGACCGCCTGAAAAACCGGCCGAAAATGAGCAGAATTGTGCTCTATGGAAAACCCGTGCAGCAGTCCCCACTGCACGGGTTTTGCCGCCCACGAGCCGCTCAAAAAACATTGAGCATGTTCATTCTTCCGGCATGTTCATTTCCGGACGGAATATGAACACCTCAATGGGAAGGGGGAGGGCTCTTCTCCGCTCATCGTGGAGAAAAGCTGTCCCCCTCCGTGGCCGTGGGGACGGCCGCAAAACAGGACAATTCGGACGGTATTTGTCCTGTACCGTGTGAACGCAGCCTAAATCTACCTGCTTTTAAGTCTACAGTCTAAATATTCAAAAACACTTGTGAACAGAAATTTTCAAGTCCACAGTTTCTCAATGGAATTTAGGTCTAAAGTTTGACTGGGCCATTTTTACACAAGAATATGCATTGATTTAACCATTCCATTGTAGCTTTGGCTGTATGTTTAGGGTCGTAATCGCAAGCCTTTTGCAGCCTTCAACAGCTTTTTGAGGCAGAATTCTGGCGCAGCCCCGTTCATACATGTCGCCCTTAATGGCTGCCATTAGATACCAACTTGGAAAACATTAATTGACCATAAGAGAGTTATTTAGTAGCCTGGTAGATACAACATGGCGTGTTGGGGAAGACTGTGTAGCTCAAGCCCCATGAAGCTGGCCCAAGTAGTAGTCAAAGTCTGGTGAGTGTGCATGCTGCAACGCAGAGTGACAGGTCTGTACTCCTTATTTTAGTGCCATTCCAGTGTGAGTGTACATAGTTTGACTATAGCTAGTAGTAAGGGAAATTAGCAGTGGCTAAAGGGACTGTAGAAGATTAATCCAGAGGTAGCCAGACACCACATAAGCAGATGTCTAGAATCAATTAGGTCAAAAAGAGAGGACTGGGAAAAGCCTGGTCACAGAACCAGATTAAAAAAAAAACACTAGAAGGATTCCCCAAATTAAAACTATTACTCTGCAAAGTAGAGAGATGTGCATGAGATTTTGGAGATATGTAGTGTATACGAAAACATGGCTATCAAGTTGAATTGTATGCCATCTTTAAAGTAACATCATGTAAAAGACTGTGACCCTGAATGGGCAGCGTAAACTGTGGACTTCAACTGTACTGTAATTATTGCAGTCTCCGACAGGCTAGACCTAGTTGAATGGTCTGAACGAGCGGAGGGGCGAAGAAGTGCTAGAATCGTAACCCTGAGAGTGAGCCTATTAGAAGTCGCAAAGAATTGCCATCTCGGCTCCAATGAGGCATGGAGTATGAATAAAAAAATAAAAAATGTTAAATGGCGGACCGGCGCACGAGCTGAGATTAATAAATGCGAGCTATATGACTTAAGAAAAATCCTTTTGAATTTCTAAAAGATGCCAGGGGTGTTAAGCCCTGAACGCATTAAAAATACAGGACAACCTATAAAATCCAAAAGATATTCCATGCCGCTATCCGGCATTTTTTGTTTTTTTTTCTTTGTGTTTTTTCTATTAATCCTAAAAAAAAAAATAAACGTTTTTATTAACGTGTAAAACATTATCAGAAAAGAGCTCAAACCTTCTAAAAAAAAAAAAAAACCACTTTCCACAAATCAAGAACGGCGGTAAATCAGGAATTAGGATCTTGGAAATTGCCGGCAAATGCAGTAATTCAAATTCCTTAAGCGCTTCTCATTGGTCGGCAGAAACCAGCCAATCAAAATAGGAGTGACAGTGAACCATTATAACCTATGGAGTAGTGTTGCCCAATCAAATGAAAAGGCGGGACAGTTCAAAATACAGTAAAAAAAAGCAGAAAAGAGCTGATTGGTTGAGCTAGCGGGAGCTTGGCTATCCCAGCCAATCAGAGTGCGAGATACTTTGTTCCATTGTAGTCAATGGAGAGATCGGGGCAATGAAATCTCAGCTCTCAGCACAGCGCGGCATGGAGTATGATTAAAACAATCGTTTTTATTAGGTGCAAAATATTATCTGAAAAAGAGCTAAAACCTAAAAAAAAAAAAAAAATCACTTTCCAAAAATCAAGAACGCCGCTACATCAGGAATTAGGATCTTGGAAATTGCCGCGAAATACAGTAATTCAAATTCTGTAAGCGCTTCTCAATTTCACTTGAAATCTGTCGAAAAAGTGCGCTCCGAAGTGGCGAGATTCATACATGTCGCCCTATGTCTCCAAAACTATCATATTTTTGGCAGTTTTAAAACCGATTCTAAAACCAACGAAAATATGATCGTTCAGCCAGGCCATAGACTTTAATAGAAAAACGACATGTAGTCTACACAGGTCGTTGTTTTCTCTGCTCGTCTTCTGGCGCTGGCGTTTTATACAACATGTATAATATGCCGGCACTTTTGAGTTTTTTCGTCGTCTTCCCATACAGTCAATTGTATGGGCCAATGGCAAAAAAATTAGAACCACCGCGGTTTTTGCGCAAAACGTGACAAAAACCACGGTTGTGCATTCGGTCGTTTTTTTGTCCGATGCAGTTTAGACCTAGCCCTAGTCTGGTCAAGGTGATTCTGAATATGGGTAGTGGTCACAGGCCCCCTTGAAGCACTGGGTTAACGTATACAAATGGTTGTAACAACCCTGCAGATAACACCAGACTTGGTATGCTGTAGTGAAGGTAGCCTCCCTTGGACCCATAGCACTGAAGATTCTGGCAGAAACAAGTCTTTGGTGAAACTTGACCTTAGTCTTCAAGAGAGACTCAAAAGTTTATTGAAATTTACATTTTTTCACATTGACAAGAAATATGTTACTATTATATGTTTTTTGGGGGGGTTTTTTTAATATTGGGTGGTTGTGTTTTTTATATTTTTTTAAAGTTTCCCTATGTACACTACTTTCTGGCTTGGCTCTGTAATAGCACAGCGATGAAGAACGCTTGGTGGTTCTCTATCAGAAGGATCTAATAAATGGGAAAAAACTGGATCCCTCTCTTCATCCTCTCTCTATCTAGGTCTTTCCAACGTACAACAAAGTGATCATTATGTCATTCCCTACTATTTGTAACAAAACTACATGCAGATAAGCACTTTTTGCAGCAACTCAGTAAACTGAGATCAGTCTTTCCTGCCATTCAGGAGTTTATATCTTTATTAGTACATCTAGAAAATATTTTATATGTAATTTTTATTTGCATAGGACTGCCCAAAAAATACTGCCAGAAAAAAAAATCCTTTCCATAAGTTTTAAATTTAACAATAATACCGCTTTTTGTTGGACATGTCCCATTAAAAATGTTGTCCAAAGTGGCGTGACTTGCCATCTGAAGGAGCTGGACGCACATCGCTAGAGCTCCGGGCAGGACATTGATATAGAACCAGCAAATTGTGGCGGAAATGAGTCCCAGACGAGGTAAAAAGATCCCCAAGCTGATCCAGGCCGCCTCTGTGGGAGAAATTCCCATCTCAAACTACTTTTCTCCACTACAAGACCTGGAAGGTGAAGACACTGCCTCCTGCGCCTCTGAGGTATCGGCGCCATCTTTCCCAGCTTCCGGCGCTTCTGCTCCAAGAACCCGCGGCACAGCAGCCCGTTTGACGAGCCTCCGCGACTCACCCCCGTCTCAGGATCCCCGACCGCCGCTGCAGATCACCGACACCTCCGCTTCCACAGGAGGACTGAAGGCAGACAAACCGTGCGCCCGGACCGGATCTCGCAGCAGCGCGAGCACCCGCCGGATAAGGTACCCCGGGCTCTCCCCGCGGCTCCGGCTGCTTCCCCTCCTCAAGGGTCTCCCACGCACTGGGGCATGGATTTGGCCTCAGATCAGCCGCACTTTCACATGGGGAGCCCTGTGCATGTTAACCAGCCCCACCGGCCTGCATCACAGCCAACGGCCGCCATCTTGCCACACCACATGGGGCCGCAGGCACTGCCGCAGATCTCTGTGCACGCTGCGGTGGAGACCCGGGCCCTGACAAAGAACTGCCCAGTAACAAACCCCGGGGAGGCATTGACCCACCTGCACCCTGCACCAGGCACCTTAAAGGGTCAGACACCGGCCACAGTACCTGAGCTAACAGCCACACCGGCAATGGACTGTGCTCTCCACAGTGCAATGGACGGCTCTCTCAATTGGGCCACAGAAAACCCATCTGGGGATTCTGCGGACGATGGGGAGCCTGCTGTTCCGGCTGCCTCAGCCCTGGAGCCTACGAGACGCCACCAGGCAAAAGATCCCCCTGCATTAAGCACTCCGGCTGCTGGCTCGCTCTCTGGGCTAACCAGATTTGGGGGGCATAAGGCCGCCATGACCGCGACTTCTCGCCCGGGGTGGCCGTGCAGCAGGCTCCCCTACCGTGCTTTGAGGGGCCACCGGCCCGGTTGTTTCTACTAGTTTATACCCGGGGGGAACGGGTTTTTTCCCTTCACCGCTATACCAGACGGGCCCCCCAAAATCCCCCTGTGGTACCCCCACCTGACCGCATCTGCTACTGAACATAGCCCCCTCGGCTCATGGCGGTGGGGATGGGATGGGCCAAAAAAACTCCCTTCAGGGCCCCGCGGGATATCTGGGCTTCCAAACCGGGCCACCAACAGGGGATCAGTAGCCTCATAAACCCCCTCTGCCCCCCCGAAAACCAGCACATGATGCCCCCAAGCACCGGCATCAATCTGGATCGCATACCCTAGTCCTCCCCTCTTCGGACGCAGCGCTACAGGCCTTGGCTTCACATCCTGACTCAGGCTTTGTCCCTTCTTCCATCAAAATGGGTTTTTAACAGCTGGGAAAATGAACGCGCCAAGCCCTGGCATCAAGTTTGAAACCCGTCCGGGGCCAATAAAGGATTTTGCAACAGAAATGCAGAAATTGGAAAGTACACGACTCCCCATGATACATTGTCGAATCCCCAAAAACCCCTTACGATCAATTCGCGCCATAACCCAACTTGTGTCCCAGTTGTGACCTGGAAAAACCGAATACGTAAAACATTAGAATGCGGGGTTTCCAGAAACGGTCCGCGCCCTAAAATTAATGCCAACCTTTACAAGTTTTTCAACGTCATAGGGCAGACCCACTGACCCTTCATAAAATTCGACCGGGGGCCCTAGACCCCTCCGTCCCCAAAGCCAAGATCCCTCGAACCCCGGAGATGCATCTGCAGGGCCCACACTACCCTTGAAAAGGAGATCCTGGGGAAAAAGCTCGCCGATGGGGACGGTCCTTATGGAACACTCAGTTTGGCCTACCCCTGACCTTAAGGCGTACCCTGAGGTTTTGAGGTCAGCCCTAAAGGGCCCCCTTTCGCTGCCGCAGAACCGCCGGATTCAATACCGCTGGGGTTTTGCTTTCAGGTGAAGAGGGGGAAAACCATGGTAACATCCGTTCCCCCGGCGGACTTGCCGACTTTCCTTCCCGCTCTGGATTTTCCCGTTGGTGGAGCTCCCGAACGGGCCCCAGCCAAATGTCGATTCCGACCTATCTGCCCTCTCTCTAAACAACAGAGACTTCCCTTTCCCCCCCACGAAAATTGCGGGGGGCAACGCCCTGAGGGAAGTTCGAATTGCCCTGGCTTTCCTGACCCTCCGATTAAACTGCTGCTGGACTTTTCGGAAAAATAGTAAACGGTCAACTAGTTTTTTATTTTGGCTTTGGTGGGGTCTCCCCTTATTGTTCTCTACCCCCCCCCCACCCCCCCACATGGAATTTTGAAAGCTTAAAAGTTTTTTTGATATTTGCGGGTTCCACTTTCCAAGATGCCGCAATTGTTTGTTAGTTTGCCCGCATTGTTCCCTAAACCATTTGCCTTCATTTTATCTCACTCCTGCCATCTGGGCTAGGCGCTTGAAAAAGGTTTGGGCTCGAATGTTTGCCTTCGCAGGGGATCATTTTTTTGGCCCCCAGATCCGCTGGGGCCTTGGGGACCATTTTGCACTTTGGGCCCTACCGCGGTTATTGGGCTGCCATTTATTTTTTTTCTTTATGTTTCGTTTGAGGGGCCCTTTTGGCCAAATTGTTTTTCACTGCCCTTTCCTTTCCCGGTTTCCCCACCCTCGGGACGACCCTCTCGTTGCTCTCCTTTTTCATCCTGGACCCTCGATTATGGCTTACGATCATTATAAATGTATCCCATGGGGGGTTACGTCCTTAAAATTTTTAAGGGGCTGAATACCCCAGAAAAAACGGCCCAAAGATATTCTATCACTGCACAGGCTTAATCTCACTTTGTTTGCCTACAGGAGACTCATTTATTGCGAGAGCAAGAGAGACTCTTGCAGAATGGGGGTTTACCCTCCCCTTGGTCATAGCAGCAACCCTTCCCAGAAAACGAAGGGAGTAATTTATCTTGTTACAAAATCCTTTCCCCTGCAGGGCTGGATATTATGCAGACGGGGAGGTGGGAATTTTCCTTGAAATTTTGCTTCCCAAATTTTTCCCCAGTGGCAAATGTTTATATCCCGAATTCCGGTCAGATCTCCTTCCCTCCCCCAGGGTGTTGTGTTTTTGAGTGTTTTGCTCAAGGCCCAAGGGGTCTACGGGGGTGGGGACTTCATTTTGCTTTGCACCCCCACCTGGAACATCCAAGGGGCGTTCATCCACCCCCTCACCAGAATTTGAAATTTTTCAGAAAACTTTATGAAACAGTATGAGCGGGCGGGAGTCTGGCTATCACAAACCAGGAGAAAAGACTACACCTTTTTTCTCGAACCCCCCCCAAGTTAAGTCGCAAGATTATATTTTCACACAAAACTTTCTTTTGCCCCATGTGACAAATCTAGATTGATCTGATGCCCACCGGACCATGCCCCCCATACATTCCATCTTTGACCTGCCCCCTTTCAAGCCCCCCCCATTTTCTTTGGAGGTTAAATAAACCCCCTCTTCGGGTGCCTTGTCTGCGGAGCTCCAGGTTCATAAAAGACTTTCAGGGCACCATGGGGCAGCCCAAAACGACCCCCAGACCCGATTGGGAGGATTGAAGTCGTCTGCGAGGGTGCTAATAAACACGGACCCCAAATTTAAAGGCGAAGCGGCTAGAAAAACCCCGTTCCCCTTTTTTAATAGAGTTACACTCTGCGGGGCTATCATAAGTTCAGGGTCAGATTCGACCTGAGAAAACACTCAAGTCCGTCCAAGTGTTGGCACCATGGAAAAGAAAACATAAACGCTAGCCGATGCGGGGAAGGCGAGGTTTACGAGGGGGGCAACAGGCCAGTGATATTTAGCCAGACCTAAGGGCAGGAGGGCTTCCCTCTTTTTTCCCTCGTCAAGTCGTTTAGGGCCCTTTGCTACATTTGGGCCGGCAATACTCTGGTCTTCCCTGAATATTATTCGAAGTTTATAATCTCCCTACCCCCAGCGACACACGGACTGTGACTCCCCCTCCTAATTTTCAACATACCTACAAGTAAAAGGCTCATCTGCCCTTTCCGAGGGTTTGCTACCTCCTTTTTGGAGGCTCCCCCTTTTCTCCTCAAGAACTCCAAACAGCATGCCTCCCTGCCAGCGGGCAAAAAACCCGGGGCCAGATGGCTTTATGCCAAAAATTTTTAAGGTTTGAAAGGGGGAAAAAAACCCCCCCAATCCTGCTGAATTTAAAACGTCTCTCAGTCATCCCTTTGCCCCTGACTTTCTCAAAACCACACTCAGGGCTCCCCAAGGAGGGAAAGGACCCGGCCTTTGTCAAAGATCATCCAATCTCTTTAATAAACACGGCGCCAAAATTTTTGCCAAAAAAAATAGCTTTGCGATAAAAACCCTCTCTTAGGAATCATACCACCTTGACGAAGTGGGCTTCGTTCCCATGAGAGAGGAGAAATAATACTTCAAAAACTTTCCACTAGTCAACCACGTGTGGAGGGTTTAAAATTCCCTTATGTTGTTTCTTTAGACCGGGGAGAAGGCCTTCGGCGGGGGGACACTGGGCATTCCCTTTTTGGGAGTCCTTTTTGTCTCTTGGGGGTTGGCCCAATTTTTTCCCGGGTTTTAAAAATCTTTCCCCGTACCCACCCGCAGGCTCAAATACGAATTAATGATCGCTTTCTGCTCCTTAAACCAGCAATGGTTCCAGGAGGGTTTTTCCCCCTTTTTTCTTCCTATTGTCGTCATGGAAAACTTCTCCAGGACATTCGCTTGAACACCCCTATCGGTGGAGGAAATGTGGTGCTTTAAAAGTGAAAAGTTCAGCCTTTGTGATGTTCTGCTCCTTTAGTCACAGAACCCTTATCTCCCCCCCTTCCATTCTGCGCGTTCTAAACGACTTTGGGTCCTCAGTAAACCAAAGGTGAACTGGGCCAAGAGTATGGCCCCGAATATCACCCCGCCCCCCATGAAGTGGTTGCAAAGGAAAACTTTTCCTTTGCATGGGCGCCTTCTACATTAAATTTTTGGGGGACAATCGCGGGGATCCAGAAAATCTTTGCCTCAATTTCCCACCCTTCTAAACTCCCTAAAAGCTTGACCTTCCAAGTGGGGAAAAAAAGCTTTTCCTGGTTTTGGGGGTCGCATCAAAATTGTAAAAATGAACGTTTTTACCGCGATTACTTACCTTTTCCAACCCTTTTCCCTTACGTTCCCCAAACCTTTTTTTCCGAGCCCTACAAGCTGATAATGTGTTTTATTGGGCACAAAAACACCCTAGGGTCTTAGGCAATTCTAATGGGTTTTAGGATAAACGGGACTGTCGGGGTTCAAAACTTCAAGCTTATTATTTAGCGGCTTCGGGGAGTCAGAATCCTGGCGGCTTCCATGGCTCTCAGACAAAGCTTGGGTGCAAATTGGAATGAACCTTTATGGCTCCTTGGAAACCTCCTTTGGGGCTCCTACAAAAAGTCTGGGCCTTTTTTTAGTAGCAAAACGTTTAGATTAACCAGATCTTATAGTCCTCCGGTTATATGGCCCGGAGGGACCGCTCACCCACTTTCGGGAAATTTTCCCGGGGTACTGGAGGGCATTGCGTTTTCAACCCCTTTGGAAAGGGAAGGGGAGAGGTTTTGGGGTTTTGGGGATGGTTTTATCAGGACGACGGGGGGTTTTTAATTCCCAAATTTGTTCCCGAAAAACAATGCCAGATCCCCGGTTCTCGAATTAATTATTATTTAACTGCGCATTTTGGGGCGTGGCCTTCAGGCCCCCCTCTCCCTCAACAGAAAACTCTCTCGCCTTTGGGAAACCCGGTGTCTCCGGAAAACCCATTTCTAACATTTTTTATTTAGGACATAGTTTTGTTGACTCGGAAATACGTCAACTTCTAAACTTTATTTCCAAATGGCGTGGGAGAGAGAGCTTGCTAGGGAACTCTCGGGAGGGTGGGCCCGAAAATTCGCGCTTCGCGCGAAGGGGTCCTCTTCTCTGTTCGAAATAGGAAATAAATAAAAATTAAAAACTCTCGCTGGTACGGGGGCCCCTTGTTGTTCACGCCCTTTACCTTCAGTCCCAATACATTTGGAATGCCATGGTGGGGGGAGGGCAACCCGTGCACATCTGGTGGAGTTGCCCTCTTTTTGCACCCTTTTGGTTAAAAAATAATCCCCCAAAAATTCAATAATTTTTAGGTGAAAAAGCTGGTAATGATTCCCCAAATGTCCGTTATTCATGCTAATCCGAGGCTCCTCCAAAACTCTGAAAGGGGGCCCGTTGATCACCTTCTTATTAAATGCCCCCTAAAAACGTGATACCCCGGCTTTTGGGGTTCTCAAGCCACCCTTCAATACGCATTGGTTCGTGAGGTTCATAAAGATTGTAGGGGGGAAAGGAAACGGAGTGATTTAAAGGGTATGGCCTAAAATTTCTGGGGCGATTGCTTAATTTTTTTCAAATCAAACACCCAGCTAGACTTTGTTAGTCAACTCAAATTATTTGTTTTGGGTGGGCCCCCCATCATCTTGGTGGGGATGGAGGGTATTCGATCCCGGCTGGCTACTACCCCCTCCCCCCCCTCCCTCCTTGTTTCCCTTATTTGGGTTATGACCCTCTCTATTTGATGGTTTCTTCTACTGCAGCTCCCTCTTGAGGCGTCCTGGACGGGGGCAGGAGGGGCGGGTGCGATCACTGTGCACACTCGCTCCTGATCTGGGGGTGCCGGGGAGTCAGGATGACAATGGTATGGAGTATACCGATGCGATACTCCTCTCGCTCTTCACCCGCCTCATTGATTGTCGGGAGAGGACTCGGTGTTTTCGCTTTGGGCTCTCTTCTTTCAGTCGAATTAGATTGAGTGAACGTTGCCGTGTTGGCTCCCTGTCATTAGCACCTGACGACAAACCCGAGCTCCCTTATATGTTGCCTCAATATTGAATGTTTGCTCCTAGTAGGGATAAATCTAACTAAATTATAGCAATACTATTGTGTTACTGCTATGTATGACCTTAGCTTACTTCTCGCCAGGAGGACTTTCATGACGCCTGATATACTTGTAACGCATTGTTTTCTTGTTATCATTAATACTGCTGCATATTGATGTTTACCATTTATTTGATGTTTCTGAAATAAACCCTTTTTTTGAATGAAAAAATATGTCCAAAAAACGAGTTACTCTTTGAGTGTTAAGGGTATGTTCACACGGCGTATTGCAGCGTATACTGTACGCGTTGCAATACGCCAGGTGATTTTAGATGTACGCGCTGGCCAGTACATACTTCTAAAACACTGACAGCCGGATCCCATTGACTTTCACTCTCCCCGGCGCATAAACGCTGGGAAGAAGTGACACGTCAATTCTTTTCCCTGCTGTATGTTATACGCCAGGGAAAATGTCGGGCATTCATAGCTCTCAATGAGAGCTATGAATTACCATAATTGTGGGGCGTATTTTTGGCATATTGCAGTGAAATTATACAGTAAAATATGCCCCGCAATTACACCGTGTGAACATAGGTGTTTGTACCTCTCCTTAGGATAAAACTAGAAGTAGTTGTTATTGCTGAAAAGTCAGGTCTGCAACATCTCTGTGACAAGAAAGAGCTTCCCGTTTCTACCCCTATGTTATCCGGGGGTCAGTATGTAGATGAGCGCCCAGCATCTCGATTAGGCATGATAGCTACCTGAAAGGATCACTAGAGCTTACATAAGGATCACCAACTCTATTGTACCGTGCTTTCTGACTGACCACTCTACAGTATATTTAAACCAAATGGAGTAATGGTTGGCACTGATAGACCCTCTCCCCACCACCACTACACACAGATTTCTAGGTTCGAAATAGCAATAAAAAGAAAAACTAAAGCTATTTGGTTGTTTAGTAGTTATCTTGACCCATAGCAACATATTAAAGTATAAGACTTAAGTGAAGTCGATAATTAACATATAGAAGGAATTTTATCCAGCTTTTCATCAGCTTTTACCTCTGCATTCCTTCTTATAATAAGCTATTAATGAAAATGTACAGTGATCTTGCTGAGCTTATTCATTTTCAACAAGCCACACATAACCGGACCTTTCTGGTATATAAAATTCCTATTCTAAGTGCTTTGACAGTGGCTGGAATTCATGTTGAGTTTGCTATCAAGTCATTTAGTCAGGGACATAACGAAAATGAATATGGTTCATACCAAAATGAGATGAGCCCCCAAAGAACAAGTGATAGAAAGCGGAAATGGCAGCATACGTAGCAATTATTGAATGTATAGATAATAATGCAATATATCTCAAAACCCGCAAAATGGTGTAAAATAACTGAAAACTTGTTATTCCCTAATTAAATGTACATTGTTCTTGCACCGGAATCCTCCCACCCCCAAACCTGTAGTCCCTATGGCAGCTAGGGCTATACTTATGCATATACCCTTCCCCCAACAATTTCTTTGTCTACAAATACACATAATAAAGAATGCTGTGTATTCTGTATTCTTGTGGCTTAAAGGGAATAATTAATCAGATAATTACCAGTTGCTTAAAAGGAATATATCACCTAAATGTTGTACTAGATACTCATACCTTCTGATCCATTTTTATTTTCAGATTGAAGATGTTTTTACTTTGTTTTCTGCACATGATTAGGGGGCAGCCATCTTGCCAGAGTTGCTGTTAAAGGGACTTCTCGTTTAACTCATGTTTTGAAAACTAATTTTTATTGCTTTTCACATATTAAAGTTTACATCATATACCTGTTAATACAATTGTAAGCATTTAGTATTTCACAAAATAAAACAACTTAGTAAAAAAAACACTGTCTCATGTATGTGTGTAGCAGTAAGAGTCCATAAAGTCTTCGTTTCAATCCCCGCTATTTACTCATGTTTTACGTTAAGCACATTTTTTAAAGATTTTTGGTTATGTTTTTTTTTTTTTTAATTTTCCATATCACTTTCAATATTTTTAAAAATGCTTAAGTCCTGCAGTTTTCACTTTGGCCTCTAGGCCTAATAATACATGTCTGACACTTCCTGTTCTGTAGAGAAAGATTTTCAGTAGTCGGCTCATTATCAGCACAAGCAGGATTAAACTGAAAGGAGACACCAATGTGTATAGATAACACAGGATCCACCAGTCACAATAGAAGATAGTCACAGCTCCCCCTCTCCTCCTCCTTCTTCCCAGGTCACAGAGCATGCCTAGAAAACTCTCCTATAGATGTCAATGGGAATGATCCAGTCCACAGGCTCCTATGTGCATGAAGCTTCTGTAAAGCATCTCTCTAAATGCTGCTAAAAGTAGTGCAGGCAAGGAAACTATCCCCACAATCATGTATAGACGACAGAATTGAGAAATCTACAATCAGAAAATAAAAATGGCGACAGATTCCCTTTAACATTATTTAGAGGTTGTTTATACAGCAGCCACATGAACCATAAGAAACTTTAGTGTGGAGCTGACATGTTGTTGTTAGTGGGAGGGTGTCGTTGGCATGATAGCAGGTGTGCTGAATGCCGCTCCCGGCTAGGGTACGCAGTCACTGTAGCAGTAGAATCCGGCTCGGATAAAACGAGTAATTTAATTAATCCAAATATAAAAACAGCAGTACGGCCAAAAAGGTTAAGAAACACTGTTACTGGCTAACGCGTTTCGAGCTATGCCAGCTCTTGTTCACAGCCACATCATTAAAATACTGTTAAGTTTAAAAGCACTTAAACCTCCAATCGCCTTACAATATTAGGATTACATCAGCACCAATTGTAACACTGGACACATCGCAATGTGAATCAAACATCTAACATGTCTCTGTATTTGTTAATAAATATACAAGTCCGTTTTTTATCATTTAAACCCACCGGAGCTCTTGTGTCCAAGTTCAAAATCCAAAATGCCTCTCGTAATCTGTTTATGGTAGTTCAATTCCTTCCCCGGTACGGATGCTCAATGTTCCACATGTATGGACCTGTTTAGGTCTAAAACTCACTTTTTTGCCCATAGGTTACTATGGGCAAAAGAGTGAGTTTTAGACCTAAACAGTTTCAGACATGTGGCCCAATATGTTCAATAGCATAGAAACTAAAACTGGCTAGGTTGCCCTCATGAGCCTCTACAAAATGTCTGGCTACACCTGATGCTTGTACGATTTTTAATACTATTAAGATATTCTGCTATTCTTATCCCAAATTTATGGATTTATGGATAAATTTAGGAGGTAGGGTGCGAGTGGGAGCAAGCCTGGAGCAATTACACTAAGAAGCCGATCATGGGGAGGTGAGCTGACCATTTTTATGTCTCTGTTGTAGGCATGCTCTGTGATCTGTAAATGAGCCTTTGTGTAAGGAGGGGGGGAGGAGAGGAGCTGTGACCATCACCCTTTGTGAAAGGTGAGAACCTGCATGATCTACACATTGGGGTCATCTTTCATTGTAATTCTGAGAAATGCTCTACACAAATGAAGTGTCAGACTATTTTAAGGCTTATCCAATATAATCAATCAAAATAATTCTAAGGCCGTGTTCACACGGCTTATTCCCGACGGATTTGTGAGCCGTATTGAGCGCACAAATCCGCCGTGAATAAGGGGCGGGGCGGGGGCGGGGCCGGAGCGCCGTAAATAATGTGCATGTCACTTTCTCCCCCCGCGGCGGATTCGCCGAGCGGGGAGGAGCGACGTATTCCACTGTTCTCTATTAGAGCAGTGGATTACCGTAATTGCTGCCGCGGATTGGCGCCGTACTGCAACGCAAATCCGGCACGCAGTACGGCGCCAATCCGCGGCAAAATAAGCCGTGTGAACGAGGCTTTAGTGTTCCTTCATTGAAAAATTGTACTTCACAGTGACCTATTCTTTAACGTTTTCAGTCCAATTATGACCTTTATCATAGACGTTGCAATAGGCGTTAAGAGGGAGGTATTGAAATCCGTCCATTCTCTCTCACATTAAGCTGCGGATGGATTTTAATATCTCCCTCTTAGGCTATGTTCACACGGCTGATTTTGGGATGGATTTCAGTCTGTATTGCGCGCCGTACTGCGCGCAAATGCGGCTGAAATCCGTCCCTGTCATTATGGTAATCCACAGTTCTCATAGAAAACTATGAATTCCGTCTCCTCTCCCCGCTCGCGAAATACAGCGAGCGAGGAGAAAGTGCCATGCCCAATATCCCGGCGGGATACGCGCCATGGCTAATGAAAGTCTATGGGGCCGGCGAGGTACCAGCCCCCGCCCCGCCCCCTTACACACGCGAAATCCGTCCCGCAATGATGGTGTGAATCAGCCGTGTACACATAGCCTTAATGTCTATTGCGACGTCTATGATAAAGGTCATAAATGGACTGAAAACGTTAAAAAGGATATGTCGCTGTGATGTATAATTTTTCAATAAAGGAACACTTATAAATAATTATGTGGGGTGGATTACAATGGATTGGACTCTGCTGAATGTTAATTATTCTATCAACCTAGCACTATCATTGCATATTGTGTACTGGTTTAGGGTACATCCTCACAACATGTCATGATACTCATTGGATTATGAATCCTAAAACTGTGTTATCCCACAAGTATTGTGACATGGTTTTCAGTGTGGATTTTAGGTTGTTTTTTTCTGCCGGATTTACATTTAGAAAATGAGTCCTATTCATTTCTATGGGGTTTTAGAGGAGGCGCTGACATAGAGCTGTTTGGGACACTTTTTTTCTTGAAGGGGTAGTCCCGTTTCGGGAAATCCTCTTTCTCTGGCCATTCGATGCAATCCGGCCTTGCATGTAAATGAGGAGGGCGCCGTCCTCCTCATTCACTTCCATGGAAGTTCCAAGTAGAGCCGAGTGTGTGCGCTTGGCTGTATTCGGAACTTCCATAGAAATGAATGAGGAGGAACAAAAACGTAAAACTCCGACTGTAAATCTTTGCTGTGTAGACGGACCCTTAGTGACCTGAGTGAAAACTGCAGGATTTTTTAGGATTTTTATTATTTTAAATACAGTGTTGTGAAAAAATGGGAAAAAAAAGAGTACATTATGTTTAACATAAAAACCATTTTAAAGAATAGTTCATTTTCTGATAACACATTTTCTTTTTTTTATTATTTTTTTAAATTTAAATCATATATTTATTTGGGTTATAAAAGGTCTACAAGATAGTAGCAAATAAGAGACCAATATCATAAAACAAGCAATTGAAACATATGAGTTACAATAAACATGAGCATCAGATATCAATGATAAATATTCTTTCCTGTCAGCAAATAAACACAATGCTTTAGAATCAAGTACTTAAAGGGGTTGTCTCACTATATTGATTCATCTAGCTTCAGTCCTGTTTTCTTGGTTTCACTTTGAATTCAGGGACGTGTTTACTGGCTTCCACTAGGCTGCAGTAGAAGCCAGGTCTGTAGCTATAGCAACCAGTGCTGGCAGCCTATCAGGATAGATCAAACAGGTCTGTAGCTATAGCGACCTAAGGAGCTGATGCAGCTCATACAAGAGTGGATATCTTGGAATAGGTAGGACACTGTTAATGGACATATATTGCAAAGTGACTTGTTTTTGCAAGATCTTTAATATGAAAAACAATCCTTGTAGTGAGACAACCCCTTTAAACATGTAAGGCTGGATCCACACAGCATCGGACAAAAACTGTCCGGTAGACAACCATTTTGTTCGATGCACAACCGCGGTTTTTGTCACGTCACGGTTTTAGCTTTTTTTTCCCATCAGCAGTGCAATTGAATGTACGGGAAACTGACGGAAAGATGCCAGGCGCTGCCGGTTTTTACAACATGTTCCTAAAACTGCCAGCGCCCCAAAAAATTACTTGGGTAGACGACAGGTCGTTTTTTCTCCTAAAGCCCATGGACTGGCTGAACGATTGTATTTTCAGTAGTTTTAGAATCCTAAAACCGCTGAAAATACAATCGTTTTTCTATACTGTGTGGACATAGCCTAAGGGTTCGTTCACATGATGAATTTTCTTGTCAAAGTCCTTAAGTAAGCCGATGGCCATTCATTTGAGTGGCTAATCCACGTTGTAGTTCACACTATGAACAGCTATCACCTTAGCATAGATTTTTTAGAAATCCGTGGTGTGGAAAAAAAATTATTCAAATAATTATATTGGCCATACAGCAACTAATTTTATAGATGCACTCCAGCAAGCCTTATGATGCCCTCTCCCTTGACCCTGTGAAGTACATCAGTTCAATAATACACTTAGACTAGGTCCACACAGCAAAGTGAAAAAGACATCCAAAATCCAACAACGTTTTCACTGTGCTGGGCCGCGGTTTTTTTCCCTCAATTTTCTATTGAGGTCTACACAGCACAGGCTACGGTCAGTTCTTCAGCAGATTCAAAATACTGAATCCACTGAAACGAACGACCAAAATCCTGTGCTGTGTGGACATAGCCTTTGTCAACTGGTTATTTCAATTTTTCTTATTTCAAATAGCACATACAGTTCATCATCACATTTTGCATCAGTCCATTCCTTCAATGGTCATTCATTTTGTTGAGCAGATTCTTTAAGGCTGTTAAGCCATAGAGCTGACCAGCACATCAGCTTGCTGCATCCTGTAGCTGCGACGTTTTGGAAGACTGAGCTTCCTTTCTCAAGTATGCACTGTTGATGCTTGAGCATACCATATGACATAACTACATAGGTGCTAACTTGTATCTATTAAAATGTTACAAGTAATATCTTAAAGGGGTTTTGCCACGATGTAATGTTGACGTGGGATACTCCAAAATGGTTATTTAATCACTTTTCTAAATATATGTGATTACAAAAAGTGAAGCCTGTGAAAGCTACAGCATTGCTCAGTCCCTCTTAGTTTCCTGAAAGTTTACATACCTACCTGGCTATCACTAAAGGGGGCCCTGACTACCTGGCTATAAATAAAGGGGGCCCTGACTACCTGGCTATAAATAAAGGGGGCCCTGACTACCTGGCTATAAATAAAGGGGGCCCTGACTACCTGGCTATCCCTAAAGGGGGCCCTGACTACCTGGCTATAAATAAAGCGGGCCCTGGCTACCTGGCTATCACTAAAGGGGGCCCTGGCTACTTGGCTATCACTGAAGTGGGCCCTGACTACCTGGCTATAACTAAAGGGGGCCCTGGATATAAATAAAGGGGGCCCTGGCTACCTGGCTATCCCAAAAGGGTGCCCTGGCTACCTGGCTATCCCTAAAGGGGCCCTGGCTACCTGGCTATCTCTAAAGGGGGCCCTGGCTACCTGGCTAACCCTAAATGGGTCCCTGACTCTAACTAACGCTAAAGGGGTCCTAGACTCTACCTAATCCTACCGGGGTCCCTGACACTCCCTACCGCTAACGGGGTCCTGACTCTGCCTAACGCTAAAGGGGGCCCTGACTCTGCCTAACCCTAAAGGGGTCCCTGACTCTACCTAACCCTAAAGGGGTCCCTGACTCTACCTAACCCTAAAGGGGGCCCTGACTCTACCTAACGCTAAAGGGGGCCCTGACTCTGCCTAACGCTAAAGGGGGCCCTGACTCTGCCTAACGCTAAAGGGAGTCCTGGCTACCTAACTCTACAGGGGCCCTGACTCTTCCTAAACATAAAGGGGGCCCTGGCCGCCTACAAACTAAAGGTGTCTCGAGACTAGGTACCCACCAACCTACCTGGGGCTGGCCTACCAACTTATCCAGTGGGGGTCTACATACCTAAATAGGGCCTGTCTACCTACCTAGAGTCTTGACTACCAACCTGGTAATATAATTGAGAGGGGAGCAGCCCATAGTTGTAGCATTATCTTCATGGGTTAGTCCCCTCCCCACCCTCCAACCCCTTAGGATACTAGGCCTCTAAGTTATGGCTTGTACCCGCTCTCCCACCCCTGGGAAGTTTGTACAGAGGTGGGAATAGGTAAAGAAATGCTGGAAAATTGAGGATTCTAAGATATTTGTGTGTAATTTCTGCAGGGATGAGTGGTGGCCGGGACAAGTCATCATGGCGGTGTGGAACGGATGCAGAAGAGAAGGGATAAAGAACGACTCCTCAGATTAGACGTCTCCTGTGAGTCCCTGGATGTCAGGGGTTATTGTACTACTTTACTGGATCAGTGCTGTATTCACTGTAATGTGATGTGACCCGAGCTGGTGTCAGATCACTATGTGGTCTCCATATGGCGGTGTTATATCGGCGTTAGTTTAGTGGCAGTGTACCAGATAGTAAAAGAGGGAACACCTGACCCTGTGATAGGAGTTACACTTTTCCTTTCTTGCTGGTGTTTATTTTAGAAGGTGGTGAGGTGCGTGACCAAGGGAAACAAGGAGGGGATATTGTATGTGGGCTATTGGAGGGGGATATTGTATGTGGGTGGAGGGGGATATGGATGGAGCTATTTAGCCCTGTGTCTATGATATGTGAGACACAAAACCACCTATAGAGAATACTTGATTAAAATATAACCTTTAATATGTACACCTTAAAAATATACAAGCTCTATCTATCCCTACACCAAATACACAAAAAATAAACTAATCCCTACCTACCAAAAGGGGAACCCGTCCCAACAAAAGGACGACCCCTACTGGAACCTAAACTACTCTACCGTCCCTAATTTGCCCTATATACAATGTATTACTGGACAAAAAGTAAAGGATAAATGGAAAATGCAATCAGGCAATCTCGAAAGTACACATTTGTTGCACAGAGGATACAGGGTACATATAAGACGCCCATATTAAGACACAATATCCTGTAGATGATATAATATACATGTGTTAAAGTGATTGATCAAACTATACACACATACCCACTAGATTAATTCTTTATGCAAAAAATGCAAACGCCCCCATATTGCTCACATTACCCAACGCTTTCCTCCCGGGTGGCGGGTTTCATCAGGGCAGAATCACATAGAGGCGAAACAGAAAACGATGTAAAATATAAAAATATATGCCCCGTATCAGCACTAAAATTAGTAAGCAGGGGTTAATCAATCATATAGGTTCCCATCCTTTATTCAATACATTACCACCCCGATTTTTATTGGGCAGATAATAATGGTCAACTTCTCTGGTGGGAAGGGCCCTTTCCCAAAAAAAAGTGTTTGGGTTCCCCACTTTAAAAAATGGCATAAATAAGGGCATGTCCCCACGTAGGGTTTGCGGAGGGTTTTTTTCAGATGGTTTGGGTTTTTTGAAACGTCTAAAAAAACGGGCCGCAAACGAGCAAAAGGGGGGCTTATAAAAACCCCATGCAGCGTTCCCACTGTAGGGGTTTTCCGCAGGGGCCGCCAAAAAACATTGAACTGCACTTTCTTGTGGTTTTTCAGCCCAAAAAATGTGCAAGTGAATGTGAAGGGGGGAGGGCTTTTTCTCCCATCGGGGAGAAAAGCCTCCCCCTTTCCCCCAAAAACCCCGGGGGCCGTGTGATGGACAAAAAAAGGAAAAATTTACCGGGTGGGGGTTTAACCGACGGTATTTGTCCAAATTGCTTTGGGGGGAATCCCACCCTTCACCCTTTTTTTGGCATGAAGCTACCAAAAAAAATTGTTTAAATTTTTACAAATTTGGCATGGGGCCCCACCGCAAAAAAAAGTTCGGTCTTGACAGACAGACTCATGCTTTTATTCCTAAATGCCTTAGGAATTTTGTTTGCTTTGGGCAAGGGGGTGCCATTATTTCTGTTGAACTTAAAACGGAAAATTGGGCGAATTACTTTTATACATCGGGTATTGATAAATCATAAACTCCTCTGTGTACCTAAATATTCTAGAGTCAAATTGATGGCATGTATCCAGTAGCTAAAGCATGGCCAAAACTGGGTCATGCAAGAAAATAATGATCCAAAAAAAAAACACCAGGAAAAAGAACAAAAATGAAAAAATAAAAGAAGCTGTTGCAATGGCTCAGTCAATGTCCAGGCCTCAAACCCCAAATTAAAAAACGTGGCAGGGCCACTTTTCCATTGGCAACTGGGAGGGGGCCCAGGGGCCCCCCCAGTTTGGGGGGGGGGGGACCATGAGGTAAGTTGTCCCAGGAATAAAAAACCTACCCATGACCCATGGTTTTGGGTTTGCTTTTTTTATATTTATGGTTTTTTTTGTGGCAAAAAATAAAAAAAATGGTGGAGAAGGGAAACCCAAATCCCTGCCCCCTTTCCAAACGTTTTTAAAGGGTTGCCGGACATAAAATGGCGTGATAATGTGGGGTTTTTTGCTTTTGGGGTGCTAGAGGCATAACCTAGTATGATGCATTTTATTTGGGGCAGGGCCCCTTTTCAGTGCCTTCCAGGGGGCCCAAAAATGTGTTAAGACGGCTCATAAACCTCAATTTGCTAAAGCAACATTGTAATGAAGAGCAGGACAAAATTCCTCCAGGATGATGAGAGATTGATAGTCATGCAGAAAAATTACTTCAAGTTATTGCTACTAAAGGTGATTCTATAGGCCCCTAATTCCCCAAACTTGAAAATTTGTGGGACCACCTTGCTCGTTGTGTTCACTCCATGGATCCTCCCCCACACATCTCCCGACTGTGGGGGGGTGAGGCGGCTCCAGATACTGTGACAACCTACCTGGACCTTTTTTTAGTCACTTCCAGTCCATCCCAAATGCTTTCCGTGTGCACAAAAAGGGAGTAATGGTATGTTCCCACGGGGGGGCGGGGTGGGGTTTGGGGCCGTGTGAGCATACGTTTTTAGTGGTGTTTGATCCCGTTTCGGGACCTCAGACAGACCCCCCCAAACACGTATCTTTAAAAAATGCAAGTGATTTACATTGCTTTTAAAGTGAAACACCATGGCATTCACTAGTGGTTCGTTGGCGTGGTCTCCTTGCGTCTTTCGGATCCCTTCCCCAGAATTGACATGTCAATTTTGGTCCGAAAAAACGCAGCAGGAGCCCTAAAACATAGTGTCAATTCCGGGGATCCCAAAATGTTGGGTATGTGTTGATCCGTTTACATATGCGATTTTCGGATCCAAAAACACAGTGTGAACAACCCGTTAGGCTAAGTATTAACCATGTTACTGGCTTCCATTTAACATACGTTCCAGGCTGTATACGTTAAGTAGATTCCTCTGACAAATGTTAAGTAGTCTAATCCATCACCCATAAGCTCCCACTGTTAAAAACATATATTTTTTTTAAATAATACAGTTGTATAGAATAACCATTCTATACTTTATTTTTTTTTTAGTACAAAACAGACTTTTTTTTGGCCAAACAGTGCACTTTTGGCATTCGTCAAGCCATTGAACCCTATGTATATGTTTAGCGTATGTGCAGGACTGGGATAAAGTATTATGGTGCCTTAGGTGAATGAGGCATTTAGTACCAATGGGAAAATTCAGCCCACTCCTTGCGACCCTTTCCTACTGGGGATGAAGTGGTGCCCTAGGCGGTAGTCTGCGTACACCTACCGGTCTTTCCCATAAACGTAGTGTGTGCCTAACCTACAACAGTTTTTTTTTGCTCAAAACGGCAGAAAACTGGCAACCCTGTTCATACTTGTCACCCTAAATGTGTATGTAAAAAATATGACAAAGAAGTAAGAGCTGCTGGGGCATAAAATAGGCTGTGTTAATCAGTGTTTAGGTAAATACGCTGGCAGCATCTGTACACACAAGTGAATGTCCCCTTGTGAAATACACGGGGGCCCCCCCCTTCAACCCGAGCTCCTTTTGGCCCAAAATTGTTATTCCCTGCCGCAGTTCCCCGTGGCGCCGCTAGAGGCCCTCGTCCTTTCTCAGTACTCTCGTGCTCTTGCTCTGCTGGGTTTTTTCAAACCTAAGTCTGCGGGAGCGGCCTGTACTTCCTCTTTCTCTCCCAGCTCGGCAAGATGGCAGTCGGCAAGAACAAGCGGCTGACCAAAGGCGGCAAAAAGGGTGCCAAGAAGAAGATGTGAGTAGAAAATTCGGGGGTGGGGGTTTTGGGGGGTGGGTGGGTTTGGGGGGCCGAGCTGCGGGGCGAAAGGGGGGTGCAGGGGGGCCGGGATGGCGCGGCTATGAGGCGGATTGTCCGGCTCCAGGTCTGCGGTGCCGGGAGAGCCGCTCGTGGGGGAGGTGTGTTTGATGGAGGAAACATGAAAACCCCCCGCGTTGTGAGGAACGGGGACCCCCCCGCAGTTGTGGCGGGCGCCGGGGGATTTAAAGTTTTGAGGGGTGAAGTCTCTGTCTTGTGTTTTTTGTGGGACCCTTTCTCCAAGAAGGACTGGTTTTGATGTCAGGGTCCCGCCCTTTTTCAATATCCCAAAACCCGGGGGAAGACCTGGTCAAGGACCCAGGGAAAAAAAGGTGCGGAGGGCGCCCGCAGTGTTATGGGATGAGAGGGTCTGTTGCACTGAAAAACCCCGCTGTCCAGGAGGAGTGGGCCTGGAAGTGATGGGCTGTGTGCTGGAGAAGACGAGTGTTACCGGGCGCTCAGTGGGGTAAGAAAAGGGGGAAATTTTAGGGGGGGTCATCACCCACGGTGCCCTGTAAGTGATGGTCCACAGCTGTGTGCTGGAGAAGATGACCTGTTACAGGGACACTCAAAATCCCAAAGAATAGGGGAAGGGGGGCTGTTTTTTAGGGGGCCCACTCGCCTTTCGTGCCCTTAAGTATGTGTGGAGAAGCTTTTCTGTTATGGGGGCTGTATAGGAGGCTTCACTCGCCCCCCCGGTTTTCCTTAAGTGCTGGTCTGGAGCTGTGTGCTGCAGAAGATGAGCTGTTACAGGGGCACTCACTGGGGTAAGATGGGCAGTCTAGGAGGATCCAGTCACCTGCGGTGCCTTCTGTGCCCTGTAAGTGCTGGAGAAGCTTTGCCATTACAGGGCCTCTAGAAGACTCCACTCGCCTGCAGTGCCCTGTAAGTGATGTGCTTGAGAAGCTTTGCTGTTATGGGGGCTGTATAGGAGACTCCACTCGCCCGTCGTGCCCTCTGTGTCGGTCTGGAGAAGATGAGCTGTAATGGATCATTTCTAGCTTTGTGGAACTGCTATAAATTTACTATAAGTGGCCTCTGTGCATCCTCAGTCTTGGCTGTGTTCGGTAGTTAGCGGCTGTTTCTCTTCTGTGCTGTATAGAAGGCTCCATTCACCCGCTTGTGTCCTCTGTGACATAGCCTTCTGTACAGCAGGTATGGCTGATCCCGGTACGCGTGACAGTGGGGACATGGGGCCTCCTAGACAGCAGTTTTAGCATTATTATTTATTTTAGAGCACCGTTAGTTCCAGGGCGCTATACATTTGAGGGGGGAAGGGGAGGTTACATATATAACATATGTTAAGTACAATGGTGAAGGTAATTGAATAACAACTGGTACAGAGGGAGCGAGGGCCCTGCCTTTGAAGGCTTGCAATCTACAGGGAAGGAGGAAGGAGACAGTAGGTGAGGGGCAGACATATTTGTGGGGTAGCACAGTGGCAGCGGGGTTATTGTAGTTATAGACTATCCTGAAGAGATGGGTTTTCATCTCTTGAGGATCCTAAAATGAAATTCAGGTAGTTTCCGCAGCGACATCTTCTGGCGTCACTGCAGTGTAGGGGTTTTGCAGCTCCCAGTGCCGCAGCTGTGCTAGGACCAGAGTTGTACTTTGCAGTTCTGTTCTTGGAGCAGCCTTCGCTCCCCGGCACTTAACCCTTTGATTGCTGTAGTCAGTGACTGTGGCATAATCATAGGGTATTCCACAGCTCCATCGGGTGATCGGGACTCCTGGTGATTCGATGGAGTTTGGGGAACGTCTCCACGGTCAGCCCTGGGGACTAATAGTAGCCCCAAGGCTGTCTGTAACAAGCCAGCGATCAGGGCTGCCTGCCTGTGACTAAGTGACCCAGATTATCTTGTATTGGCTTATGTGAATATGCTAATACATTACCAAGTGTAAAAAAAATTAAATAAAAAGTTGTGCAATAGTTATCATTTCATGGAATATAAAAAGTAAAAAAAAATAGAAAAAAAATAAATATTTGAAAGTTATTGTGCATACATTACACAAATAAAAATAAAACAAACCTACCCATTAGGTATATACAAAACCATAATTAACTATAGAATTCATCTAACAGGTTTAGTGTGAAATGTGAATGGTGTAAAAAAAAAAAAACTTAACCCCCCCCCCCCCAAAAAAAAACATTAGTTATTTATTTTTTAAACTGAAACTACACCCCCCAAAATACGACGTCTCCCGCACAAAACAAGCATGAATACTTGCGTCATTTAAAAGATAACAAAGTTAAGCCTGTTGAAACGCAAGGAGGCAAAAACTACACAATTTCATTAAGTACTTTTCAGTCCTTCACCTCAAGGGGTTTAAAGCTATTTCTAAAGCTCCGTCTGTTTGGTTATCAGTAAGGCTATGTTCACACGGGTGAAATTGGGACGCATTTTGCGCTGTACTGCGCTTAATACGGGTCGAGATATGTCCCAATAACTGTGGATTACGCCTCCTCTCCCCGCTCTGACAATACGCCACGAGGAGAGAGAAGTGACGTCATTTACTAGCGGCGAATACGCGCTGCTGGTAATGAATGTCTATGGGGCCGGCGGGCTGCTGGCTCCCCCGCCCCACGTACACATTTTGTAATTACACCCTGCAATTATGCTGTGTGAACATACCCTAATGCTGCATACGTTGGGCCTTGGGTCTCATTTATGAGAACTGTCCAAGTGTAAAACTGTTGCCGATAGCAACCAGTCAGTGCTCTGCTTTTATTCTTTCAGAGCAGTAAAAGAAATGAAAGCTGAATTCTGGTTTCTATGGGCAACAGTCTTGGACTTAGACAGTTTTCATACATGAGGTCCTGCATGTGTTTGTGGTTTTGAAGGCTACTAAAGAACATTTCACAGTACGCAGAGGTGTTTTTTTGAGCCGGATAAGACAGTTCTTTGCTTTTTATTAGTTGATATTTAGGATCATTCAAAGTTTTACATATTTTTACTGTATACAATCTTTGTTCATTTATGAAATGGGAATAAACGATGACAGTTTTCGGTCCCAAATGATGTCAGTGATTACCACCTTGAGATCATTCTGACATTTCCCATTTCTCGCAATAAATTGTATGTATTGGTTTTACTCAAAGTGCTAATCACATTTTATGTTACCCCAAACCACAGAAATTGCATCTGATGGTCTCAAGGGTCGTGTGTTTGAAGTGAGTCTTGCTGATTTGCAGAATGATGAAGTTGCATTTAGAAAATTCAAGCTGATTACTGAAGATGTTCAGGGTAAAAACTGCCTGACTAACTTCCATGGCATGGATCTTACCCGTGACAAAATGTGTTCCATGGTCAAAAAATGGCAGGTATGTGCGTGACTGCAGGAAACTGCTCCATACAAGCCTTTCAGATTTGGAATACAAGGCAGTAGTCGTGCTTCAATGATGTTCCTTCGGTTGTCTGTATAATACATGTTATCGCTGAGTGGCTTTCTTGTTTCTGAGCAACACTATAGCAGTATTCCAGTCATGAAAAATTGTGCAAATGGGGCCAGATTGGGGAGGAGGTTGAAGTTGTACTCACCTCCCAGGTCCCTCGCTGCTCCAAAGTGCCCCAGGATCTACTCCTCTGCACATCCAGTGCCAGCACACAGTAAATGCATTCATGGCTGAGATACTCCTTTAATGTAGAACAAGCCAGTGTGAGGTGCATCTTGATATGTGCCTTCTGTTTGGATTCACGTTTGGCAGTGGTGACACATCAAAAGCTTAAAGGGGTTGCCTCACTACAAGGATTGCTTTTTATGTTAAAGATCTTGTAAAAACAAGTCACTTTGTAATACATATCCGCTTACAGTGTCCTACCTATTCCTGCTTACAGTGTCCTACATATTCCTAGATATCACCTCTTGTATGGGCTGCATCAGCTCTTCAGGTCGCTATACCTACAGACCTGTTTGATCTATCCTGATAGGCTGCCAACACTGGTTGCTATAGCTACAGTCCTGGCTTCTACTGCAGTCTAGTGGAAGCCAGTAACCACACCCCCTGAATTCAAAATTAAACCAAGAAAACAGGACTGAGGTAAGATGAATCAATGTAGTGAGACAACCCCTTTAATCTTCAAATCTGCACTGGAAAGAGCCTGAATCTCATTGCTGTGAGCAACAAGCATGAGTCCATTTTTCTTATTCACGAGTCTTGATTTACGGCATAATGTCTTGGCTTAGGATTACATGGGAGCAAATGATGACGATGTTTCGGTCCCATATGATGGACAATGATTACTGCTGTGAGATCGTCTGATGTTCTCTTATGTACATGTAACATGTTTTATTCAGAGGCATTGGTTCTCTAAACCTCCTGCTTCTTGTGGTTTCATCTGTTCTTGTATGTTATGCAGATCTACTAGTAAGGCACTGACTAGTACTATCTGGAGGAGCTTTGTGGAAATATTAAGGAGATGTTCCCACCCTAGACTATGATGGCATATCAAGAGGATGCGTTATAAATGATAGGTTTGGGTCCCACCTTCTGGGACCCAAACTGATCTCAGAAATGGGCCCCCGCATGTCAGCTCCAAATGGAGAACTAAATGTTCTTGCACACTTCTCGCCATTCTGTTCTATGGAAATTCTGAGTGCAGACGAACACACCGCTCACTTGTTCTCAGAACTCGTATAGAACAGAGTTGTGCGGAAGCTGGACCGGCTTTGTTCTGAGCTAACCCTTTTGGGGGGGCCTGTTCCAGAGATAGGTGCGGGTCACAGAGATGGGATCAGCACCAAACAGACTTTGATAACCTATCAGTAGGATATGCCATCAGTCTATGGTGGAAGCATCCCTTCAAATTAGTGTGATAGTTAACATATAAATGCTTCCAAAAGGTAGGCGAAGTCTGTCCTATTTCATTTATCAGGACCATGTGATTGTAATGCTCCTGTTCAGTGTCTGTCGGTAAAGCTTCATGGGGGGTCTGTAGGTCTGTACGGTGTCCTATTGGTCTTAATCTGACCAGTGCATGGTATAATGCAGTAGACTTCACTATATCTATAGGTAGAACCCTGTTTGAAGTAAAATGAAAAAACCCTATCCATTAAATGTCATGAGTATTGCTGCGATTCAGGTCAGGTACATTTGGCCCAACCTTAATTTTGTGCCTGTGGGGAAAATTGGTGAACCTATACCAGTATTGTACACATCCTGTTTGACCAGCAGGCTTTTGATTGGTTTCCAAATTTGCCCACAAGCTGCTGATTGTTGCTCAAAATGCATGTTCTGCAGAATCAACCCAAAGCACCACACTGATCAGGAGCGTCTCGTGACGTATATTTGTTAAACAAATCCCATGTAGTCTTATGCTACAGATGGAAATTTTTTGCGGGGCATATATTAAACTGAGACCAAAAACTCAGGATAAGGCCGGCCTTACTAGTAAAATGTTTGGAAGTCACCAACAAGGCTGACCTGGCATTGCTGTAAGTAAATAGCAGATGAAACCGTCTGATGCATCAAAGTGAAGTCATACATATGTTGCCAGCCTTGTGTGCCTGACACAAATGAGTAACAACTCTAGTTACATTGCTTATGCCAATCTGTTGTTTCATAGACCATGATCGAAGCACACATTGATGTGAAGACGACAGATGGCTACCTTCTCCGTCTCTTCTGTGTTGGATTCACAAAGAAGCGCAATAATCAGATCAGAAAGACTTCTTATGCCCAGCACCAGCAAGTCCGTCAGATCCGTAAGAAGATGGTGGAAATCATGACCCGTGAAGTGCAGACTAATGACCTGAAGGAAGTCGTTAACAAGCTGTAAGTTTCTGTAGAATGTCGATTTTCAGTTACTTGCTATAATCTTAATGGTTCTATGTGGAAAAAATTATGACTGTTTCGGTCCCTAATGACAATCTGTGATTACTCTTGACCATTCTAGTTTTTCACTTTGGATCCATGTTCATGAATGATCTACTTTTACAGCCGAATGTAATTTGCAAAATCATTTTCTGTAATCTGATTCTAAAATAACTTGTACCCTGTCAATGCATTTTTGTAAAGCTGTCGGTTGCAGTATGTAGTGAAGCTGTGTTTTGGCTTTCTTGGTGTTCCAGAAGAGATGGGGGAGGGAGGGGATGCATCCTGTTTAGTTAATTGAAAGCGTGGACAAATGACTCTGGAAATCTGGTCAGAAGTTGAAGATTGTTTTTACATTAAGGTGTCTTCCAAAGGATCTGTATCGCCACAAGATAGGGGATAAATAGCAGATTGCTGGAAGTCATATTGACCACTAGTAAAGGGTTGGTGAGACCAGTGCCCCTATGGAGAGCAATGCTGCTCCTAACGGTTGTTAGGGCGCATCCCCACGGCAGTGGACAAATACCAGCCGGTTCGCCGGGGGGGAGGGGGGGGGGTGGCTTTTCTCCCCGATGAGCAGAGAACAGTCCTCCCCCCTCCCATTGAATTGTTCATATTCCGTCCGGAAACCGGAAGAATGAACAGGTTCAATGTTTTACCGCCAGCGGCAGAACCGCCGGGCGGAAAACCCGTGCAGTGGGGACTGGTGCACGGGTTTTCCATAGAGCACCATTGTGCTCATTTTCGGCCGGTTTTTCAGGCGGTCTGAAAAACCGCAAACCCGACCGAAAGCACGTGCCGTGGGGACATGCCGTTAGGGTATATTCACACGGCATGTTTTCGTCCGTGTTGCATACGCTTTTGAGCTGCGTGTTTGGATCTGTCTGTTGGTCCCCAAATGTACCCAAACACGCAGCTAACAAATGGCAATGTGATTTTACATTACTTTTAATATGAGACGCATCGGAGTTCACACGAGTGATCGCCGGTGCGTGTCTCACTGCGTCTTTCGAATATTTCAGATCAATTCTAAGAATTGACATGTCAGTTCTTGGACCGAAAGATGCAGCAGGAGCCCTATCTTAAATGATGGTGTTCGATCCTGCTGCATCTAAATACGCAGCTGTGTGTTTGGGTCCCGTTTGGTTTCTTTTTTAAACATGCGACCCGTTGCTAAGCGTTTTTGAATCCAATTTTCGTAAACTTAAAAAAAAAAAAGATAAATCCTTATTTCAGTCTAAGGTCTGGTTCACATCTGTCAGACGTTGCTGTATCCATTAAATGGGACACCGACTGACTACAAAGGTCCTTCATGTTTGTTGTGGTGTCCGTCACTTTTAAAAAAAAAAAAAAAAAAATCGTGCAGATCTGACAGATGTGAATTTCACCTAATGCGCTTGTTTTATCAAAAAAGCCTGCTTTTAGCATTTTATTACAGGAGACTTGTTGGAAATCTGTGACGTAGCTGAACACCACAAGTTAAAGGGGATGTATCGCTTCCTTACTTCGGCTGAGTCACACTTCTCTTAGTTCCCACCCTTTTGTAAATCGGGGCTTTCTTTCCCCCCCAAAGCTGGATGACATCATCCCCCTTCACTGCTGGCCTGAGACTCCCCCCTCCCCCTCCCCTCTGAGCCCAAACATGTCACTGTGTCTCTCCCTATCGCTTTTTTATAAGACTGATACATACCACGGCTGCATTCAATCTAATTAGCACTGATCTCTCTCACAGCTGGGAGATGTATTACAGCTTTCTAAGAATGGCAAGAAAGCAGGAGAGTTTAGGCCCCAGGGACAAACTGTCATGTTTTCTCATTGTACAATCTGCTGCAGTCTGTTTCTGCTAGGTGTGGAGACAGAAAAATGCTACGGCCCCTAACTCTGAGTCAGAGACACAGCTCCGTGAATCGGACCCAGCTGTACAGAATGTAAATGAGCTCTCAGCTAGTGAATTGCAAGGAGGAGGGATCAGGAGGGATTCCACCAGCACTGGATATCAGTGTAAATAAAAACACAGATAAGGGACACTGTGAGAACAAGGCAGCTTTGCTAATGACATCCAATTGCAAAGTTGCTTGTTTTCACTGTCCCCTTATTCTGAAGACCATTTAATGAAACGATAACACCCCTTTAAATATTACTGTTTCTGGCTCCCTCCTGAGGTTCCACCTGGCTGTGGTAACTGCCTCACTAAGCAGGTCAGGAGACTGTGCTTCCTGGCGATAGGTGGGGAGGAGGGGGGCCTTGGCCTCTGGTTTCACTATGCACATCAAATATGAATGATACATTCCCTTTTAATTGTGTTGTGGCTTTGTTCAAGTCAGAAACTACATTCCATTACCTGCCTGTGAATTTACAGGATACTGGCCATACAGATCTCTCCATGACGTGTAGAATTATGATCCGTTTTAGCAGTCTGTGACGAATTGGTACCTATTTTACTTGTAGGCCGTGGAATTGGTTATGTCTTTTGTTCCAGTATAGCCTTTGTAATTTTGTAACTTTTATTTCAAGAATAAAGTAAACCAAAGCTCTACTAACTTTAATTTGCATTTTTTTAGGATTCCAGACAGCATTGGAAAAGACATAGAAAAGGCTTGCCAATCTATTTATCCTCTCCATGATGTCTACGTTCGCAAAGTCAAGATGTTGAAAAAGCCTAAATTTGAGCGTAAGTTCTTAAAAGCTTTAAAGGGAACCTGTCATAAGCCTCATTCGCTGCCAGCTTGTCACTCTCCTGCTGGGCCACTTTGACGGGTATTTGGGAGAGACTTGACAGTCCAGCTTCCGGGATCTAACAATGCTCGTTAGTGTTTTGGGGCATGAGTAACAATAGAAGATAAAACTCTCACTTGCCTTCCGGGTGGTCTCCTTCAGTCCCGACTGCCAGTGTGTTCATCCCAGAAGTAGCCAGTTGATCCTTCACATGAGCGGTGCAGCCAGTCACAGGCCGCAACATCGCCTGCATGTGATCTCTGTGGTCTGTAATTGGCGGCAGCTGTCAAGTGAATGAAGACTTCACTGGTCAGCAGCAACAGACCAATGAGCATTGTTGGGTCTCGGGAACCACATTTAAGTATCGTAGGTAGAAGCTAGCAGGGAGACAGAGCTGACAATTCTCACTGTTACCAGCTTTTTAAGCGGAGTTATCTAAACACAGCATAAATACTGGTTGCAATGTGGGAGCCTGATCATGCTGCCAGTGTTAAACTATCCAAGTGTTATTGAGGAATAATGACTCTCATGCTGCCCTAAGTCCTGTTCACTGAGCATACGCCACGTTGATTATCTTTTCTGTCTTGTGCCACCTATTGCAATGGATTTGTTCATTTGGACACTTCTGTGCAGGGAAAGATGGAGATGATGTATTGCTGTGACCCTTTTATTCTCTGATTCGGTAGAGGTCCCAGAAGTTAGACTTCAACTGCTCATAGTGATTTTGTTAGTATATGCTACGCCATCACATTATGAAATGGGAATACCCATTTAAGATTTGTTTAAAATTTTGGACCTAGAAGTGTTTGCTGTCAAAAGGTGTACATTCTATTTACACACTTGACTGTGACTTGTTCTCTTCCATCTTGCCTATATTATGGCTAGACTTTATCAGCAGATGTGTTTACTACCTACTATAGTTTTGTTCAGTAACCCTGCAAACTAAATGGTAGATATCCATTGCTAAAAATTTTACTCTTACATGTAGCTTTCTTAGGATGTTTGTGTGATGTGGGTTTTTTTTTTTTTTGGTATTCCTCGTCAGTAGTAGCTTGGGTGGCAGAAGACAACAAATGGGATGTCTATAGAAGTAACTGGTATACTTTAATAGTGCACTGCTGTTTTTATTCAGTGTATTTAAAGTAGATGTTGGGGAAAGAAAAAAAAAAATGTAACAGTAGTTTGTTCTTTTTCGCAGTGGGAAAACTTATGGAGCTCCATGGAGAAGGCAGCGGTTAAGGTAAGCATTCAGGAGATGAGACGGGCACCAAAATTGAACGGGCTGATGGATATGAGCCTCCTGTGCAGGAGTCTGTCTGAGATGCTTGGTCTGAAGTAGCCTGATAAAAATAAACAAACTGTTCTATATATAGTGTGTCTTCTAAGTTTTATTTCTGTACTTTGGAAACTTTGCTAGTTTCCCTACAAACCACTGAAAATCAACGGGTGGATCTGCTGCCGGCTCCCTCATTTTGAGAGAGAGGAAAAATCGTTGCTTTTTCCTGATCAAATGGGTTCATGGCAAGGTGCCAATGAAATTCACACCTGTTCTTTGTGGGTCACTTGTCAGCCTTTGCATCAGCCCTCTTTCACATTGCTGCAGCCTCCTGTTATGGGGCCTTTGTCTTCCAACCCCAATGCTACTCTGCCTCTCCCTGCAACTGCAGCTCCAAGCAGGCAGAACTTGCCTATTCCCTCAAACCCCCACTCCCCCTCAGCCTTGGGTTCATAATCTACAGGCATCTTCCAGAGAATCGACACTCTCGAATGACAGTTATCTTAACCCCTTAAGCCGAACGCCTGAAAAGTAGTTAATGTAGTTGATGACCAGAATTTTTTTTGACAAGTTGTACTTTATGGGGGAATAGTTTAAGTTACACTTTTAATAATTGCGGATATTTTTTTTTATTAAATTTTTTTACTTTTTTTTTTTTTTACACCATTCACATTTCACACTTAATAACTTGTACAGATTACAGTCGTGTGGATACCTAGTGTGGTTAAAATAAAAAAATTTTGTGTGTAATATGAACAATTTAAATTTTTTTTCATTTTTTAAATCCCCTGAAGGGAGAACTGTGTTAAACCTTTTTTTTTTTTTTTTTTTTTTTTTTTTTTTACACTTAGTAATGTATTAGATGATTCATATATGCTAATACTTTATAATAAGTGTCAGTCTGTACACAGGCAGTGATCCAGGACAACACACAGTTTGGGGGGGGCCCGGTCACTGGCTCGATAACAGATAGCCCTGGGGGGCTACTCTAGGTCCCCAGAGCTGACTGTGCAGCCGTTCCCTGGTCTCTGACCACCCACAGAGCACGGAAACCCTTTGATTATGATGCGGTGACTATGTGGCAATCAAAGGGTTAAAGCACCGGGGTGCGCGCGGTTTCCCCTGCTCCCTGATGCTCGTAGGAGATGCTCTGGGATCAGGGTTGTGTAGTACAGTCCCGATCTCGGTGCTGCTGCAGCGCCCGGAGCCGCAAACTCTGTCTGCAGCAACGTCCCCCCCCCCCCCCCCCCCCCCCCCCCCCCCCCCCCCCCCCCCCCCGCCCCCGCCCCCCCCCCCCCCCCCCCTTAAAGACGTAATTGCATGACGAACTCATGCTGCACCAGCCAACATCGAAAGTCGGCGGGTGGTCGTTAAGAGTTAATACCAAAGGGGATAAATAGTCTGTGCTTTTAAACCACTGATGGGACCTTATACTGCTTTATACTTGAGTTTCAGAAAATAAAAATTCCCACGACACCTCTCACCAGTACCTCTCAATGCACCAGATGAAAGATTTTGCATAACCTAATCTCTGTCCTGTTATGCTGAAAGTGACACATTCATCAGGTTCTTTTATAGTAGAAGGTACTTGACCACTAATTGTGCTCCTGGAACGATATGTTGCGCTAAACACAATTGGACCACACCTCCAAACAGCTGGGTGACACACCCAAACTGGTCCTTTTTACTCGTTTTGGGGCAGGGTTTGTGCAAGCCTTGCCTTATGGTTGGCTACCAGAAGTCTTGGCAGGCTGTATGTTGTGCAGGACTGCTCTAACCCTTCTTTGTCTCATTCACCCCCTAAATGGAGCACATATTTATCAGAACGCACTATTGGTTATTCGTGCTACTTCACACTTGAGTTGCATTGCCTTTGTCTATTTTGCTCCAAAAATAGCTTTAACTGCATTTTCTGGATTTAAGCACTTTTTCATATACTTTTTGTAGCAAGTTTTGCAAGAAAAACCCAAACTTTCATGCATTTTTTTTTTTCAATTGTGGTTTTCCCATAAATCATGTGATGCTTCAAAAAATTAAACACCCATGTATTTAACACTTTTTTTGGTGCAAAAAAAGTCTATGGGTTGAAAGGCTACAAACCGCCTGAAAAAATCTTTCTTATAGCATGCTGTGTTTAACAAATCTAATGACTGGCCCCCCCCCCCCCATTTTTTTTTCTCCTATGTATTTGTTTTTTACTCTGTGTCAGAAGTGCAATTTATATTTGACTGACTTCCATCTGCCCTAAATTTAATTACTTTTTTTTTTTTTTTTAAACCCTTTCACTCGCTTGTTGGTCATCCTGGTGTAGGCTCCTTGAGTTGCCTTGTAAGATATTAAACTTCATGCACTGCTTGTTCTGTGGTGTGTTTGGCTCTCATAAATTTGTGGAATTTGTTGTAAACCTTTAAAGGGACAAAATCTACAGGGTTCAGATCTAGCCTGCCAACAGAACCCATACTCAAAAGAAGCAGTACCACAGCAAAGTAGGGAAAAGCATATGATTTTTAGAAAGCTCACCAAGTGCCTGAGTACTAATGCGCTGTTCCACTTCTGAGGGTTTCACATCTGGTAATGTGCCTATTTCCAGGTTGTGTTCATGGTTCTGCTCATTGGGCAAAGGCTGCCTGAATCAAGTTTATTGGGCCAGAAGCCTGCAGCAACCAGCCCACATGTTATTTTATCAAATCTCATCCACTTGCTGTTAAGACGAAACAAATTGCTGCACAGACTTTAAATCCGCAGTAAGTCAAAATCTGTTGTGAATATGCTTCATATTTTCCCCATTAACTTTAATGTGGGTGTTTAACATCTGCTGTGGGCACAATGCAAATTTTTCCTCAGCGTGGATTTCTTTTCATCGCTGAGCTGGATTCTGTGCTAGATTCTCACATTAAAGTATATGAAAGCTGAAAATCTTTCAAATCCACAGCCAAGATCCACGTTTATGTGCAAATCACATGTGTGAACTTACCACTGTGGCCGCAGCGTTGACTCCACCGTTCAGAAGTGACAGCATATTAACAGCCACAGAGATGGGGGTCTACTTTTTTTTTTTTTTTTTTTTTTTTTTAAACTTGGGCTCAGGACCTATGTAAAGGAGTTGTCTTATTACAAGCTTTCAGCCTACTTCAATGTGTCTGGCAGCAAAGGATTTCTTAATTCAGGGGCGTGCTTCTTGTCTGCCTCTTCTCCTCCCTCTTCCCCCTTCCCCTCAGCACACAGAAAGCTCTCCTCCATAACTTCTATACAGCAGGAGAGGGCGAGGGGGTTTGCTGCCAGAGTTAACCCTGTGTGTGCCTGCCTAGGTCTGCTGCAGGCTGCTGGATCAGCTGCACTGTCAGCTCCACAAAGACAGGAGAGGGCTGATCTATGAGTGTGGAGAGGTCTGTGAAGCTGTGTATGCTAATAGCAGAGCAGGGGGGATGAAAAGGTTCCTATCTCCCCTGCTTAGCATACAAATCTCCATCTCAAGCAACAAACAAACAAACCCTGTCAGAACAGACACAGGGCAGCTGTGAAGTGTTACTAATACAGCAGAGCATGAACTGTTCACATGCCCCCCTGATCTGTTCTATTAGTATAGTCAGAGCTCCACAGACACATCATGATTATAGTAACACACTTCACTGCTGTCACATCCTACTGACCACAGATCAGCCTCACCTCTGCTATCCTCAATCTGTGTAGAGAGCAGGAGGAAGCAGGCACACACAGGGTTGATCCAGGCAGCACAGACACAGAAGCCAGAGCCCTCCCCCTCCCTTCCCTACAGAAGCATACTGTGCAGGAGGGGCTCTGTGCTTGGACCTGTATTCAGAAGCTGATGAGTCACCAGCACTGACAGCCAGTGAGATAAAGATCAACAGGTCAGCTGCTATAGGGATTTCAGGAGCTGATGCACTACTACTAACAGGGATAACTCAAAATCAGTAGGACATTTGTGATGAACATATATTGCAAAGCTGCTTGTTTTTTAAAGATCTTTTAATTAAAACCCAATCATTGTAGCGAGACAACCCCTTTAAAACTTTTTAATGAGGTGAACAACCCCTTCTTGTTTGCAATTTTTTACATCCTTCAACTTAACATTCTCATTTTGCCTTGGTGTACGTTGAACACAGAGGCAGCAGGTTAGAGACCCTACTGAAACTCTTTGCCGAGACATTGTTTAGCAGCAAGCTTACTCTCCTTAAAAGGAGTTGTCTAAAGATAAAAGAAATCTTGTTTGGATGCTTATTAGGCATTCTGTTTTTTTATTTGATAATGTGTGCTTTTTCAAGGACATCGTGTAAGAAAAAAAAACCTTGCACATTGAATAAAAAAACAGTCCACACCATTATTCTGAAAAGAACAACTCCCACTCCTATTGTCCATGAGGGGGGTGGCGATTGCTAGTATTACAATTGCTTATAACTAAGGCTAATATAGGGTGCCAGTTACTTGGTTATGTGGGCTACACCAGGCTGGCTTACACCAATTGATGATGCCCTTACTATTCAATTGAGCTGTTTTCCACAAAATACTGACATCTTCTACTCAGTATTATGCTGTGTCTACACTGCACAGCATTATGATTGTATTTTCGGCGCTTTTATTTTTTTTTAAAAGTGCTGAAGATACGATTGTTCGCGCGGCACCATAGACTGCAATAGAAAAGGCAAGCTCCAGTCTCCACAGCTCTTCTTTTCTCTGCTTGTCTTCTGGCACCGGCATATTATACAACATGTTGTATAAAACGCCGGTGCTTTTAGTTTTCTTGTCTTCCCACACAATACAATTGTATGGACAACATAAAAAAAAACGACGGCGGTTTTGCATAAAATGTGACAAAAAACGCGGTCCTGTATCGGGAAAAAAAATGGCAGTTTTTTGTCCGATGCAGTGTTTTATCCTAGCCTTACAGGGCAAAATACAACCTAAAACAGGAGGTATTAGTTATTTTGGCCAAAATATGCCAGCTTGCAACTTATGTAGCACTGGGACTTTTATTACCTCCTACTGCGAATGTTTTTTTTCTTTTGTTCAGCCATGGAGCTGTGAGTATAGCAGTGTTTCTTGTTTTTCTAGGCTATTTAGTATCCAGTAAAGCTTATTGACACCACAACACATCACTCAGCTTTCCTATGTTCCAGAACTTATTCAACATAACAGTATAGTATATATTGTTGCATATGTTCAGAAAGTTAATGTGGTTGATTTCAGATTTGATGTAGAGAGTTGGCCATGTGCAGAAAGGATGTTCATTTTGCTGCAGCCGGTCTATGTATTCTAGTATAGTGGTATCACACTAAATGTACATGACAAGCTGTCAGGGCTGCCTCTCCTTTTGCATTCCCCCATGGTATATAATACAGCAAAAGGGAGCCAGCAGGCTGCATGGATGGATATGTTTTGCCTTGGAGACTTATCAACTCTTCCAGGAATGCGAGAGGACTCCTTTTTTCCAGTTTCTCAGGTGTTGCGGGGAAGTTGGCAAGTATGATTTATGGACATTAAGTTAAGGATGGGCTATATAAGGGGTGTGGCTTATTAAAAGGAGCACAGCTTATGTTCTAAAAAGAATTGTGACTAGAGGTTATGTTGTCAGCTTTGATGTATCCTCCTTTCTCTAAAGGCTGATCAGCAGTATTTCTGGTTTTAAAGCTGATTCCCCTTGTCCAGTAAAAGTACAAGCCTCCGAATACTTCGATGCGCTTTTTCTTTCCTTCTCTTTCCCAAACTCCGTATCCCTGTATGCTCCCTGTCTACTACTTCATGCTGAACAGAGGCAGGACCAAAGAGGGGTGACTTAAAAGTATGCCCTGAATGAAGTTAATCCTTGGTCAGCTGATCTCCTCTGGTCCACACAGAGCTGTTTCCTGTGTGTCAAAACAGACAGCACTTATGGTCGGCAAACGGCTGATGTAGAACTGCATGATGATCACAGAAAATTTAATAAAAGTACAGTACAAAGTGCCTAACTTTGTAACAAATGTATTTTAGAAAATATTTTTCCCACTCGACAACCACTTTAACAGCATAACATTTAAAAGGGAAAGAGAACAAAGTAGCAGACTTTCTGAGCTAAGTCAGATTAAGTCAAGCAAAATGGTGTCTATATTAAAAAAGTGGGGATGTCCTTTGATAAATCTAAAAAAAAAAATGCACAAAACTATTTATTCTCCCCTAATCCATCTGACCACTCAAAAGCAACTAGTGCCTTTATACAGTTTTGGAGCAGTGAGAGGTTGCCGTAACTCTCTACACCCCACCCCACCCCACCCAACTTATTCCCATACAGCTAAAAAGATTAAGTCTTTGTAAGTGCTCCGTTTTGGCAAAATGGTCATTGTTAATGTGCATCTGAAAGCTTTCAACAGATCAAACTTTGAATAAAAAAAGACCTAAGACTCTAGTTGCTCACCCACATGCCCCAAACCCTCACTTGACAAATTGAAAATTAAAAGGTGGATTCTAAAGAGCTAGGTCACCCTGATTAAGTTTTCTTTCATTCTTGGCTAGTAGACAGTGAATGACTTCTTCTATCTTAATCAGAATCTAGTCATTTTTTTTTTAATTTTTTTATTTCACTGGAAACATTCAAGATCCTTTAACCCGGCGGTCCCCAACCTTTTTTCCACCAGGGCCTGGTTTTATGCAAGACCATTTTTTACACGGCCCAATGGGGTGGTGTTATCTGGGGTGGGGTTAAGGAGGGGGTTGCATGTTTAGAATCACACACACAAAAAAACCCTACAATAAACTGTATACTGTGTCATGTAGGGGTATAGTATGGGGTAACTAGTATTCTATAACTGCAGACTGATTGTAAGCTCTGTGGGTCAGTATTGTATTAATAATGCTGGCCCACAGAGCTAACAATCAGTCTTTAGTAATATTGATCAGCTCTGTGGGTCAGCATTATACATGTATACGGTATAATATACATATGTAATCAGCTCTATCATCATAGAGATATATCCCCCTGTAGTAATTAGAGATAGATATATCCCCCTGTAGTCATTAGAGATAGATATATATGCCTCCTGTAGTAATTAAAGATAGATATATGTCCCCCTGTAGTCATTAGAGATAATGTATGCCCCCTCTGTAGTCATTAGAGATAGATATATATATATATATGCCCCCTGTAGTCATTGTAGAGATAGCTATATGCCCCCCCGGTAGTCATTAGTGATAGATATATGCCCCCAGTAAATAGCCAGACTAAAAGAAAGTTACTCACCTTTCCCGATCCCCTGCAGAGACGCTGCCTCCAAGAGCCGGTGTGCTGACACCTCTGCATCAGGCTCCCGGCGTCGCTGATATCTAGATATGGCGCACAGTGAGCGCTGTATCTACCACAATTGGGAAAGCAGAGACGGTAATGAACCGCCCCTGCTTTCTCTCTAGTGCAGCAGTTGTACAGTATGTGTGCAGCTGTTACCGCTGCACAGATGTTTTACAACGGCCGCACAGAGTAGATGATGCCGACCGCCCGGACTAAAGTCAACGGGCGGTCGGCATCATATGTAGCCTGGGGTCGCGGGCTGGCGGTTGGGGACCTCTGCTTTAACCCGTTCTTGACACTGCGACAATTGTTCACAATATTTTAGTTTTTTTTTTTTTTTGTTTTTTTTTTACCCCCGTCTTTCAAGAGCAATAACCTTTTTATTGTTTGATCAACATAGACATGTGAGGGCTTGTTTTTGCAGGACTAATTGTATAGTACCGTTTAATTCTTTGATAGGTGGAATAGGCAACTGTGCAGTTGTTGTTTTGTTTTTTAATACTTAACCATGCAGAACAAATGACATAATTTTATTCTTCAGCTTCGTACAACTCTGTCAATATGGTTATGGTCATTGGATCATCAAGGATATTCCATGCTATTTCTGTCTTGTTCTTTTTGTGTTTGGAATGGTTGGACGGCAACTGCTCATGTTTCATGCTGTGCACAGCTTTGGCTCATTAAGTGAATTGACTAATTGCTGGTCTCGCTAGAAGGCTAAGTTCACACGGCTAATTGCAGAGCGTACAGTACGCCCCGCAATTACGCCGGGAACTTGCGATGCGGGGCGGGGGGGGGGGGGGGCGCAGCCCGCCGGCCCCATACACTGTCATTACTCACGACGCGTAAGCTTTGCAAATACATGACGTCATTTATCTCCCCGCACGTCGTATTGTACGCCTGGGGAGAGGAAGCGTAATCCATAGTTCTTTATGAGAACTGTGGATTACCGTAATGACTGGGGCGCATTTCGCTTGTATTTGAGTGCAGTACGTGGCAAAATACGCGGCAAAAAGCGCCCCAGTTTAAGCCGTGTGAACATAGCCTAAAAGTTCCTGGTTTGTCAGCATGAAGGGCTTTGACTGCATATGTCACCATGCCAGAAGATGTCTTACTTAGTATCTTGAAAGCACTGATAACCAGTGGAATGCCAAGAATCTGTCTAGTTTTCAAGGAAAAATAAAGGGTCAGCAGCCAGTAAATCTACCATCAGTAGTTCTAGCAGGCATGCAATTAGTTGTTAACATGCAATTGTACAAACCAAAGTTTCTTTCCACTTTTCTTCGTTTGCAGTTCTTCTTTCTATTAGAACTCTATGAAGTTCACCACATATGTTCCTCAACTTAAATTTTCTCTGGCAGGTGTGACCTGCAACATATAAGATCGAAAGCCAAAATTCTTGCAGAAGACCATGGTGCTTGATGTTCCTGTGTCTTAGAGCTACAATCTACTATAAGTTCTCAATTTTCTACCATCCATAAAATGCAGCAAAATTGTAAAGATCTTGTTATATTGGGGCAGAAGAACAGTATGAAGTGATATGTCTTCCTTCCTGCATCTCACTGCTACCTGAGAACAAATATTTCACCTTGTCTTGGGAGATTCTGTCTCGCATATTATCCCATAATCATCCTAACCATCCTTGGCGTGGATTTTGCATAATATCTTGAGGACCTGCATACAGTTAGACACATGCTGCTGAGCTCAGAGCCCCCTGGGGATCAGTAATTTTCTGGTGGGCCCTGCGGTCTGTGGCAAAACTTGCAGAGTGGGCCCACCAGGAGATTACCAGTATCCCAGCGGGGCCCAAGCTCCGTGGCAAGTTTCTAATTGTATGCATCCTCATGACATGCATACAGTTAAAAACCGGCAGCGTATGTGTTGAACCTAGGGCCACCAGTCCGACACTGCTCTCGGGTTTCAACTTTTAACCCCTATGTAAAAATCTGGACTTAAGGAAACCCCAGGTCACTGCCTTTAGTATTAACAACTGACATAATCAAGTGCAGCACAGTAGGGAGAGGCACTGCCACATTGGTCACTAGGCACCAAGGACAGGTACCTAGGCAGCAGGTTTTAGGGGGTGGGACTTGAGTGATTTTTTTTGTTTTTTGAAGCTACCTTTTGTAGCAAATTTTAAAAATTTTTTGAAAGACACTACTGTTCAGAGAGAACTAAAGGTCCCAGTGAGAGGCTGAGGAGAGGGTAGTGGATTAGTTCCCGGATGTCTAATGGCACATGCTCATGTGGACCCAGACAGTGCCTACTGAAAAGTAGGTTAGGAAACTTGAAAATCATGGGAGTCCATGGGGCTCTTTTAAGCTCTTATGATCTCTTGTGTGTAATTTTTCAGGTTTGGTCATCGCAGGTAACAATCGGCAAGATCAGGAAAAAACAGCTTATAAAAAGAAGCAGATACATGGCGATTTGATTTGCATTATATTTGCAGACCATTTTTTTTTCTATATTGTGGTTCTGACATCAGGACCCTTTGGATATTTATATCAGCTGTGGGCCATGCAAAATTAGCAACTTTAAAATAAGCCTGCTATATTTGGTCAACAATTTAATTACCTCACCCCTCATATGATGGCTGGAACAGTTTCTTTCCTTGATCAGCGCAGTGTTAAATTGACAGGTACATCAGCAGCAAATCTTGTCCATGCCCTTTCCCCGCTATAACACATCAGTGGAGAAAAGGTGAGCATTGTAACTGAAGTGCTGGGTTTAGGTCTCCAATTTCCTCCCAAGCTTACATACAATGCACATGAGTTTCCGGTTCCCCACGTTGTGATGTCCACACCTTTGATGTGCTATAGAATTGTAGTTGGCTGTGTAGTCCTGGATACTTCCCTGCCCAAGTTTAGATGCAGTGTGCCCAAGTTTCTGTCCACCTCATACTAAGATGTGTATGCCCTTTCTCCAGCAAAGTTCACTAGCCTATTGGGGCAGAATGGCATGAACTAGAGCTGTTACCGATGTGCTGAATGTCTTGTGCCAGGAGCTTTGGAAATTTTTGCATGCACAGTAGGACAGTGTAAAGATAGGGTATGTTCACATGGCTGATTCAGCATCCAATCTGTCACGATACTGTGCACACAATGCTAGATTTCCTTGCCACTGATTTCTTATCAGCGCTGAAAAAGAACTGACATGTCAATCATTGAGGTGGATTCCACACGGAATTCTTATCTCATGTTATAGTATATAGGAGGCTGAAAATCTCCCTCTGAAAATAAGCGTCAAATATGAAATTTTCAGCATCCAAATCAGCCGCGTGAACATACCCAAACAGCCTGAGCAAGATCTGCTACTGTACATGTGCTTGTTTGCATACTCAAGGACATCAAGTGAAGGGCTGGACTAAATGATTTTGGTTTGGACGTTCCCTAGCCCTGATCTAATGTGTATAGTGGCTCCCCCAATCTGCTGAGGATTTCAACTGTCTGAGCTTTTTGCTTTCAGTGGATAAGATTCAAAAGCTTACCTCCCTTCTTCCCATCAAGATCATGTCTGGGATTACTGGGAAAGGCCTTTAACCACTGCAATCAATCAGTGGCTGCAGTAGAAGTATGCAGAAGACTCAGGGAGAGCACCACCATCACTAAAGAGGAGATTAAGACAAATGCAAGTATGTTTTTTTTTTTTTTTTTAATTTTGGGACAACAGCAGCACTAATTTATTGTATGAAGTAAACCTAGACAACCACTTTAAGTGTATGGAGCCCACATTCTAAATTTTATTTCAATATGAGGAACATTAAACCTATTTGGGGTTTTTTGAAAATGGTGGGAGGGTATGGAAAGAAGCCAGAGGGGATGAGCCACACCTGCACCCAGGGAAAAAGATCATGCTGATGTTGGTGCTGTAAATCAGTTCCTTAGAGCAGGGGTGTCAAACTGCCGGGTCTCCAGCTGTTGGGAAACTACAACTCCCATCATGCCCACTGTTATAGATTATACAAATGCATGATGGGAGTTGTAGTTTCCCAACAGCTGGAGGGCCGGCAGTTTGACACCTGTGCCTTAGAGCTACCAATGTTGGATGTGGAGACAGTTACATCTGGCTAGCTCTATGAAGTATGGCAGGCACATGATGCACTTTCCAAAGGATTTTTTAATTCTAAGATAGTGCATTTCAGAACTATAGATACAATATGCCACCTAGTTTCTTTTCTTTAGCCTATTGTATCAAGCTCAATACATTCATTGCTTAGACTCAGCGACAGTTGTATGTGCATGTGTGATGGCTCCTTACCAAATAACTTACTGTTAGCAGTCATTCAACACCGATGAAGAATTTCTTACTTTTTGACATCAGAATATTGTAAATTGATTGTAAAAAAATTGTATAGAGTTGATGCAATGGCATTCCTTTCATATTCAAGAGCACTTTGAGTGCACAATTACTTTGTGTAAAAAACATAAAAAGCATATATACTTATGTATTATAAATTACTTTTTATTATGTAGTGTTTCAGTAATGCATAATTGCCCAATAAAAGATTCTAAACAAAGAAGACTCCTCTCGATATACTCCTCCACTTTGTTCACTGGGCTATTACCAAGGCATAGTTCATTCACCACTTCCATATGTTACAATCTCAGAGTCTTGAGACAGCAGTCATGATCCTTAAAGTGCATTGCTGATTTATGACACATGGAGTCTTTTATATAACCACTAGTGCAGAAAACAAAACAACTTATTGGGCAGCTGACCATAGCGACCATGTAACCGTTGGAAAAAAGTAATCTTAAAAGGTTTGCTTTGTCAGCACTAGTTCATACATGTTGGCCCATCATGCCAGAGGATAAGCAGTTACTGCATCCTCTTATTGTAATAAAGAGATGCAGTAAATTTCAATAAGAAAGAAAAGGAAACATTAAACTCATCCCATTCAAATTGAGTTCACAACATATGTAAAAGACATTCAATTCTGAAGTGTTTTAAGTGCAACTCCATACACTCACCATGTCTGACCAGAACACATAACTATTTTAAATATTTTACATTAGCAGGTTTGATCAGCATAGAAAAAGATGCAGTCCTCATAAAAAGTAGGATTGTATACAGTGTCTAAAGGAATGATTAGAAAGAGATCCATTAAGTTTACCCTGTATATGGGCATTCAAAGTTCATTGATGCACGTCCATCTAAAGTGAAACATTTCTATATCATAGCTCTGCATTACGCTCGAAAGTTCTTTAGCTTTGCTATCTCATTTGCACACCTTCTAAAAACCTAGTGGGTCAGTGAACTTATGCGGCCATCTTAAATCCTGTCAAATTATATTATTTTTCAGGAAAAATATTTAAACTTGATTAAAAAAAAAAAGTAAATAAAACAAAATAACCTCATCTGTAGGAAATGTTTGCCAGTTTTGCACCATTTAGACTTCGGTACAGGTTGAATAGATTTCTGTAATGGACTGTGAGTCTATGTACTATACTTTTCAGGCAACGGAGGATGATTTAGTCCAAGTTTTCTGTTCAATTTCATTTTCCTTTTTTTAAGTCTTTAAAACCGTCAACAAAGACTATGACGTTGCTTCATGCACGAGGCAGCTGTCCACTCTATGGGAGACGGTTAGCGAGTGGAGTTATAAGCAGCGTCGTTATAGGAGTAAATAGACCGTATGCGTTAAACACAGTAAATGGATCAGAGAAACAATTTTGCATACTAAAACGAATAAACGAGGTCAACTTGTACATGTTAACATAAAAGAATGTAGTGATGGAGGGAGAGAGAAATCATTCAGAGTAGCACATGTCGCTGTAATGTACACAGGCACTAAATGGATTGCAAATACTACAAGCCCTGAAAATCCCAGCCCTGTGGAAATGTGTCATTCCTCCACAGAATGCTAGAGCCTGCTTGGCCATGTTGCCAAATGGGATATTGGCCATATGATGATTGCTTCAGGAAAAACAAACCAACCCTACAGCTCATAAACCATAGCATAGTCCCAGGCTAGCTGTGGGCAATGCTGGACTTGCAGAAATAGGTGTCCATCATATGCAGGGTAGGCCAGAAGTAAGGTAGATCAGATGTTGGAGATTCTTGGCCAGTGAAATCAAGGACATTTTTCTGTAAGCCCTTTACAATACTACATGGCCTGTGATATGCATTAAACATCTCTGGCTGGACTTGATGTACAGAAAAAGCAGGTAAACAGCGCATACAGAAACCGGAACAAAACATCTTATCTAAAATAATAATAAAAAAAATACACAAACAACATAGTGCAAAAATCTCACACATTATATCTATATAAAAAGTTCAGTTGGCACCAAAGGTGATAGTCTGTTTTGTGAAAGGGTACAATGCAAAGTCCGCTGGATACTGCTAACATTTCTGAACAAAGTTCTTTGGAAATATCCCAGTTTGGCCATACAGCTCTCCACTCATCCATTCATCATCTATCAGTTCCAGTGCAGTGATTATATCACCAGTCTGTGGAGAAAAGCAAAACTACTTCAGAATAATGGAAAGCAGAGGTAGTATAGATAGAACAATCAAGGCTATCAGTTCTCATTTCCATGAAATATAATCTGACAGGTGTCATAGGGGTTGCCAGTCTTGTGCAATGTTAAACCTTTTCGTCATATCTAAATACCATTACATCACTTGATTGACCATAGTTGAACACAACTAGATGCTGATTTTTCCATAACTGCTGAGCCATGTTAATGTGATGTAATTTGGATCACAAAATCTTATAAGTGTTACATGCGAATACTTATCATACATCTCTGTAAAAATTTACATCAAGCAACACAAATCGCCTAACTCGGTGCGATCTTCACTCAGTCACAGGTATGCGAAGTAAGCAAAACCTGTGGCAGCAGGTTCTAAATACAATATAAAATTTGTATTTATATGACCATAAAAATGTACAAGTTGCCTGTAAATCTGATGGTCACACAAACACCAGGTTTTGTTGGAATATCTGGTGCCTCAGGTTTCGTTTACTCTCCTTTAATTGATCAGTATTGTGGAATGGAAAATCACGCTAAAATCCTATGCATTATTATAACATGTAAAGTCACCCTTAATACTACCTGGTCCAGTACTGGAGACCAGCACCTCCTGCAAAATATGGATATACCGGTGGGGTACACTCAATACATAGCATTACAGTAACATAAAAGGTGACCACTGTGGCCTCCACATGAGTGTGATGGTCCATTGTTGTCATTGCTGTTGGTCCAGCCTGTTGCCATGCTTTGTATGGATTATTAATTAAAGACACAAGTTTCCTTGGAACAGTTTTCTGAAACTCTGACTAGAAAACACTAAGGGCAACAGGCAGAACACATTTCCACAATAGGGATTCAACCTGCTCAAAGACGTTCTGTACAAGACCACCTAAGTCACCAACAAATCGTAACCAAAACATAGTGAATGCCCTTATATAAAGCTTCTTTGAGGCTGGTGGTAGAAGTAACAGTTCCCTATATTTAAAAGGGTCACTCCCATTAAGTGTAAAGAACTAGCGAGTATTAATACCTTGAATGAAAGTTCATCCTCATTCTCCCCACTGAAGTCATAAAGTGCCCGAGCCTTTCCAGGTTTCCCTCCCTGAGTTTGCCGCGCTGTTTGTCCTACAATAAACACATAGAAGTCAATATGGACAATAGGAATGATCATGATTTAACAATGTATCATATATGTTTTCTGGGTACTAAAGATGAGTAGATTTGCTACATGAATATGCTTCCCTATGTTAGAGCAGCATATTACAGGCACGGCTTGCTCTACTATTAGTCTAAAAGACATGAACATTTTGGGGCTTATTAATAGGTCTATTACTTAGTGTAAATTTAATCTAGACAGTCTAAACATGTGGCAGATTTAAACTTTTCTAAGTTTATACTTTGAATTCATTGACTTATTTTATATTATTAATTGAGCAAAATTTTGAAACTATGCCCTGTTTGTCAGACACACTGCAAACATGTCTAAATACATAGGAGATATGGTGTAAGCCAGTATTTTGGCACAAATTGAGCCAGAATTCTGCCACATTTGCCATAGTAAGTCTGCCCCATTGTCTTCTGGCTAATAGAACCTAACAAAGAATACAAAGGACTCCTATCCATATACACAAAATCCATCAGTCACTGGTAAGAGGGGCAGCAGTAGCTTGAATAGAGCAGGCAAATTACTAGGAATTGCTATACTTTGTATTAGGCTAAATTAGCTGAAAGGCACAATCATGTCCATGTAATATGCTGCTCTCACATGTGGCAGCATCTACAGGTGGCAGAAGATGTTAAAGCATTCAATTTATCAAACAAATAGGCGTTATCGGATTTGTATAAACTTGTCCTATCTATCCGGGCAAAAAAAGACATCTTTAAAAGGTGGGTAAAGCATTAAAGTTTTTTTTTCTAATGTATCTATTTAACATGCTTCATACAACAACTTCACTATATAGACCAGTCTATGGTTTTTATACCAAGGTTTCTGAGTCCTCTTAGGCTAGCCATACCAAAGCTACTACCTCAGTCTTGGCATTCATCATTTTTTATAATGGTTATTCAAGTATAGACCTACACGTAAGTATATTAATCTTTATCCAACATGAAGCTGGTTGTAGATGTAAACAGATAAGTGAAAAGTCATCCAAACCTGCCGATATTGATGGGAACAGCCAGCAGTCTCATGTCTATGGGTTCCCTCCTAACTCTTCGGCAGCAGATGTCAGTGAATAGAAGAAACTGGGAGTGTTGGATTTTACTAGAACTGATCTTTTCTACCTGCTAAAGAAAATTCTCTGACAAAGTGGTCTGGGAGTAGCTTACTCCCCTCTCCCTACTAAAATATAGGATTAACCTTAGTGGGTATGGGGACAACAGGTGATGCTGGGGAAGAGAAGGAAAGGGTATGTTGAATTTCAATGCCTGATCCTTTTGTTTCTGTAGCGATAAGCCTCTGCCAGGAGAGTCTGCCATCACTTTCTCCACTCTCCTCTTTAAAAGCACATGTACACTGAGCCGAAGGGTACATATATATGGGGGTAGTCAGAGGGGAACAGCTGTTAATCTGACAGCCATTGAAAGTGTATTTTAAAGTGTTAATTAAGGGAGTTTTCTGGTTTTAGGTTAGTAAAGCTTTATCACTGTAAAAATGAAAGGTTCTACAACTTTCTAATATAATGTATGTTATTCTTCATCATTTTTTAGATCTGTGCTTGCTGATGTAGAAAGTGGATACAATTATATACAGTCGTGGCGCTACCTACATCAGTAGCAGCTGCACAATTCTTTTATTATAATGTGTCAACGGGATTTGCACTTTTTACAGGAATATGCGACAGGAACCTCCGATGCACATGCAAATAAGGTAAATATTTGATACATTGGCGCTTTTACAAGTTTTTCCAGCTATTAAGAATAGAGAGGTCTGTAATTTATATAATAGGTACATTTCAACTGTGAGACTGAATCTGAAAAAAAAATCCAGAAAATCAAATTTTATTATTTTTAAATAATTAATTAGCATTTTATTGCATGAAATAAGTATTTTATCACCTACCAACCAGAACAAATTCTGGCTCTTACAGATCTGTTTTTTCTCTTAAGAAGCCCTCCTACTCTGCACTCATTACCTGTATTAATTCAAGCAGTTTTTCGAGAAAGCAACAACTGTTGTAGTGTAAGGGGCCGTTTACACGGCAATGGACAAATACCGGTCGGTATATCCGACTGGTATTTGTACGGTTTGTGTGCCGTCCCCACGGCCGCGGGGGGGGGGGCGGCTTTTCTCCGCGATGAGCGGAGAAAAGCCCTCCCCTTTCACATTGACATGCACATATTCCTTCCGAAAATCGGACGGAAGAATGTGCATGCACAATGTTTTTTGGGCAGCCGGTGGTTTTGGGCAGCCGGTGGTTCTGCCAGGCGGAAAACCCGAGCAGTGGAGACATGCCTAAGAATTATTCTGAGAAAAGTCAGGAATCAGCCCAGAATTACAAGGAAGAACCTAGTTAGTGACCTGAATAGAGCTGGGACCAGAGTCTCATAAATTACCGTTAATAACAAACTACGCTGTCATGGATTAAAATCCTGCGGGGCACACAAGTTCACCCTGCTCACGACGAGTTGTGTTTCTACCAAAGGCTAATGTTCACACGGCTTAACTGCGGGGCATAATTTCGCCCCGCAATTACGCCGTGTGGACGGGGGGGGCAGGAGCGGGGGAGTGAGCGGGGGGCCGGCACTTTGCCGGCCCATAGAGAATCACTGCTAGCGGCGCGTATACGCCGCTAGAAAGTGACATGTTAATTATCTCCCCGCCCGGCGGCTTCGCCGGGCGGGCAGACGTAATCCATAGTTCTCTATGAGAACTGTGAATTACCGTAATGAATGGGCCGTTTTCGGCCCGTAATTGGCGCACTCCGGCGCGTAATTACGGACCGAAATACGGCCCATTTTAAGCCGTGTGAACATAGCCAAACAGTTCTACTTTGGTTTCACTTGACCATATGACATTCTCCCAATACTCTTTTGGATCATCCAAATGCCCTCTAGCAAACTTCAGACGGGCTCGAACATGTACTGGCTTAAGCAGGGAGACACGTCTGGCACTGCAGGATCTGAGTCCCTGGTGGCGTAGTGTGTTACATTTGTCCCAGCTCTCTGCAGGTCATTCACTAGGTCCCCCATGGTGTTCTGGGATTTTTGCTCACCGTTCTTGTGGTCATTTTGACCCCACGGGGTGAGATCTTGCATGGAGCCCCAGATCGAGGGAGATTATCAGTGGTCTTGTTTGTCTTCCATTTTCTAATTATTGCTCCCACAGTTGATTTCTCCACACCAAGCTGCTTGCCTATTGCAGATTCAGTCTTCCCAGCCTGGTGCAGGACTACAATTTTGTTTCTGGTGTCCTTTGATAGCTCTTTGGTCTTCACCATAGTGTAGTTTGGAGTGTGACTGTTTGAGGACAGGTGTCTTTTATACTGATAAGTTCAAACAGGTGCCTTTACTACAGGTAATGAGTGGAGGACAGTGGAGCCTCTTAAAGAGGAGGTTACAGGTCGTGAGAGCCAGAAATCTTGCTTGTTTGTAGGTGATGTAATGTAATGTTTTCTCATTTTGTCTCTCATAGTTGAGATCTACCTATGATGTCAATTACAGGCCTCTCATCTTTAAGTGGGAGAACTGGCACAACTGGTGGCTGACTAAATACTTTTTTTCCCCCACTGTATGTTACAAAGTGCTAAAACTTTAAAGTAGTTGTGCGCTTTGGACAATCCATGTTTGTTAGAAGGGTCTTTCCTTAATAGGTTAATCACAAAGGGCGACATGTATTAACGGGACTGCAGCAGTATTCTGGCATACCTTGTTCCAATAAGCTGTTGTAGCCCTGCTTTATTTATGTATGAACAGTTGCACTCTAAACTGTAGCGCTATCGGCGCCTGCCCCGACACTTTGTTATGTGGCAAAGATGTGGGGGAGTTCTGGGGGTGTTGCAGCACATTTGTAGGATTAGACACATTTATGAATGTTTGACACCAAAACTAGGCGCATAACAGAACAGTCAGACCAGGTTAAAGGTGTTCTGTCTGAGCCAGACTTGTCGTATTGGCACTAGACTGCGCCTGTATGTATGACCTGCAGAAGAACAGGGTCACACATTCTGGCACATTCTACACTGCTTTAAAGCTATTTAGAACTGGCCTGTCAGCGCCAAAGCTCATACCTGTCGCCCAAAGTGTCCAAACCCCCTGCTGGTGCCCTAAACAATCAGCTGTAATTTGTGGGAAAATCTGGCAGTAAGTGTCTATGCAGTTCCACCACAGGATAAAGTAGGGATTACGCTTTGCTCATTCAAATAAAAGGACTGTCTGTGCAGGAGAAGTCAGGTCTTCCAGAGTGAAAGACACTCTTTATAATAGCTCTACACGTTACTCAAAAGAAAAGGATGCTTAAACAGAACTCCTTTCTATGAACTTAAAATTTTATAATAAGTTATATGAAAATGGGTGTGCTAAATTGGAGATCCCCTTTAAAACACCGATACGTTAAAAACAGGGTCTGAAAACCTTTGCAAGTAGCATGCACCTTACTACACAGCACAACACCAAGACAATTTTAACACATACAACACTTATCAATTTCCTCTATCAAAAGAGCAAGTGTTATTAACCACAGCTATATGACATACATATGAATGTGTGAGAATGGAGTCTTGTCTGACAAAAGTGGACTATATATGTGACAAATCAGACCCGGCCAGAGCTAGTGTCCATTTTATAGCAGCCTATATTGCATTAACTTTATTCATCATGATCTGATGAGACATTTTAGACTAAATTACTGGCATTTCTCCAATGGACTCATTTCCATTCCCGGCATTTCTAGTTACTACAGGAGTATCCAGCTGCACAAGGACCAAATCTTGATTACTATGTAGAGCTTGCTGTTCATTGAAAGTAGAAAATGTAACAAGATTAAGGTCTTATAAAACAGATGTTGACTTCTCTTCATAGTCTCTGACAGCGCGGCTCTATGTGCTCTGTAAAGACACAGATCATGGCGATGAAGCCTCCATCTGCCTTAGAAAGTCTTCTTAGGTTGAAATCAGTAGAGCCAAGTGTTACTTTTTTTTTTCGTTAATTTATTTTGTATTGTGTTACATTTATCTCCTAGAGCCAGTCCTCAAAGGAACGGCTTTCCATCCCTAATTTAAAGTTTAGAATTCTTCGAAGATAACCCTACCCCCTCACTCTGCTTTGTCAGCTGCCTCAACTTATTTTTTGTGAAATCTGTTTATCCTGGTCGAGCATCATAGGTGTGTCCACCTAATGGTGATAATGAGGTGAATTTCACGGTGGAAAGACGTGGGAGATTTTTACCTGTTTAGACACTATATGTCATCAGATATAAAAACAAAGCAATAATTAAATACAGCCAAAAATAAAAAAAAGTCATAAAATTATTTAAAAAAGGTCACTTCATGATGACAGAGTCCCTTAATAGAATGGAATCAACATTTTTTTTTTTTTTAACAAAAAGGAACTACTAAGTAATGTTTACAAATTCATTAAGAAAAACTTTCAGGAATGTACACTGAGAACTGGATACATAAAAATGGTTGTCAAATCAGCGATACAGAGGTGTATGGGCAGATAATGAGTAGAGCTCTACGGATGTCCAAAATATTTCAAGTAAACAAATGGACAGATCAGAACCAAATGGCAGAGGTGTTGGAGAGGTGTCTTACTGAACACTGGTAAGATGTCCTGTCTGCATCATCTTAGATTAAGGCCTCGAATACTGTAATAAGTGGCTAATACTGTGCCAAATGATACCAATACTGTACACTGTGGCACTTAAAAACCTGATGTTGTGGAGATGTCTTAGTTAATATTGGTAACATATTCTGCCTGCATCATCTCAGGCTTAAAGGGGTTTTGCCACAATCTCATTTCATACCTCCTGCATCCAGCTCTTCAGCTCTGTGTGCTCAGAAGGGGGCGTGTGTGATTGGTTTGAATTGCATATCATGTGACCCAGCAGGATGACATCACCAGGCCTTTCCTCTCTCTAGTCAAAGAAAGGTCTGTTTATGTATAGAGCTACAAGTAGTTACACTGTGGCTCAGAGGTAATGTTTTTGCTTTATAGCACATGGGTCCTAGGTTCAAATCCCTTCAGGAGCTTAACCTGTGGATTTTTCTCTTTATCAATGCACAGACCTCATTGAGGTTTCTTTTTATTTATTTGCACTGTTTGACTTATTACTAAGGAGTACAGAGGACAGGAGTAGAATGACAGCACCTGGGGTTTGAATGCTCAGTAGCTGACTGAGAAGAGAGGTGATGTCTGAACATGTGCGGCCAGTACTGAGGAGCTCTCAGCCCTGGTCGTATCCCTGGAGACGAGCTGTAAACAATGGATCGCTAAAGGAGCAGCTAAAACAAAAACGGTGCAGAATTTTTAATAATGATGAATGGTGAAAATGTTTATTATTTCATTTCCAAACTTCCCACGTCAATTTTACTTCTGGCAAAACCCCTTTAAGTTTTGAAGGCCAATACTGTACTAAGTGGCATCAAATGATCTAATATTGGAGATATGGCCTACTGAACACTGGTAAGATGTCCTGCCTGCATCATCTCCGACAAAGGTCTCGAAGGTCAATACTGTACCAAGTGGCACCTGAAGATCTGATGTTGGACACGTCTTACTGAACACTGGTAAGACATCCTGCCTGCTTCATCTCAGACTAAGGTTGTGTGGGCCAATACTGTACCAAGTGGCACCTAAAGTTCTGATATTGGGGAGATGTCTTACAGAACACTGCCACCGTCATCCCAGACTAAAGACTTGTGGGCCAATACTGTACCTCCGTGTCTCTCATTTTATATAAAGGCACATGGATGCTTTTGTGCATAAACAATCCATCAGATAATCCATACTTCTTTGTCACATTATTTCTGTAACATGGACCATACCGAGTACTGCTACAGCTGTTATAAGCATAATAACCTGTGCACAGTACGTCACCATCTAGCATAAGCTCCTGTTTTTACTCTCCGTTAGGCCAGGTTTACATCTGCATCTGGGGTTCTGCTTAAGATGATGAAAAAAAAAACAGCATAACCTACAGAACTAATTTTTCTGTTCAAATGATGGACACTGTTACGGAAACCTGACGAGACCTAACGGACCTCCCCTATTAAAGCTGGATTATGAAATGGATCTCGCACTGCCACCATTTTTGTTTTTCTGTTCCTATAATGGAACAGAAAAAATGGAAATAATGACACAAATGTGAACCTGGCTTTAGAAAAATGTGGGCCTAAAAATATAAAATCTCAGAGAATGGTTTTGTCTTTTACTGGTTATTTATAATGCTGGCTGGACCAGATGGTGAATTAGAAATGCTTATGGCTTTGAGGAGCATTTGTTATACTCCTCCATGTTCACCATTCAGATAAATTTTAGTGAGAATGAAAATTATTCAATAGAAATGTGAAGGCAACAAAATTGTTGCCAAATGTTTTTCTGATCTACTAGCATACACATGTATGTACATATAACCAGAGCTGTATTAGTACTCTAATACTTACGTCGTTATGAAGTTACCTTCACTAACTAATACAAGTTAACTTCATGGATCTAGTGCTAGTATGATTGTAAACACACAGGCATATATTCATTAGTGTGCTTGTGCAGAAATTCATAGCAATAAAGAACGTTTATTAGTGTGATTTTTTGCAGAAATGCATAGCAACAAAGGAAGTTTAAATGGGTTTTGCCACGATCTAATGTTGATGTGGGATCCTCCAATATGGGTATTTAATCACTTTTCTAAATATTTGTCATTAAAAAAAGTGAAGCTTGTGAGAGCTACAGCCTGACTAAGATGCCCTCAGTTTCCTGACAGTTTACATTTGACACGACCAAGAGCTGATCTGGCCGCGTTTGCGTTGTTTTCACTTCTTATCTGATGGCAGGGAACATGAAGGAGCTTAGAAGTGACTGGGGAGAAAAGATCCTGTGTCTTTTGTATAGAGCAGGGGTCCCCAACTCCAGTCCTCACGCCCCACCAACTGGTCATGTTTCTGGATTTCCTTAGCATTGCACAGGTGATTTAATTATGGTCAGTGCATTCAGTGGAAGATCCTGAAAACATGACCTGTTGGTGGGTCCTGAGGACTGGAGTTGGGGACCCCTGGTATAGAGAATCCATTGGTTGTAATGTAATTATCTGAGTAAACATGCAGACGCTCCCTACTCAGCCCCCCTCACCTTCCCCTGCAGCTGTTAGTGAAGGAATGAAAGAAGGCTGCCTGCTAAGAGCTTATCTTCTCTCCTGAGCAAATAAGAGGGAGAAATAAAACGCATATAGCTTATGCACAATACAGTTCTCCTCTGTGGATTAGCAAAACAATGTTTCCTCAACTACAGAGACTGAGTATCAGGAACATGCATGGGAGGTGAAGCGATGACATCACAGAGGAGGTACTTGTTTTTTTAAACACAAACACAAAGCCCCTTTTTTCAAGCCTCACGAGGGGAGTATCAGCCTGTTAGGTGAGGAACTCACTTCTTGGCAAAACCCATTTAATGCTGTGCATTTCTGCAAAAAACAAAAAAAAATGCACTGTGTGAATGCGCTCTTTAGTTTGATTATGTGATGAACCTAGGTATCCAATCATAGGTGTGATTGAGTGATTATACCCAGGGATACACTCAATAGTGTGATCTTGTTATTGTATCCAGGGATACACTTATTAGTGTGATCAAGTGATTGTATGTACCCAGGCTCCTCAGTTATAGCACACAAGTCACACAAACTGACAGCTAAACACTTCACTGTCAAACTGCTGAATACACTTAAACCCCTCCAGAGAATCTCATACATTATTCATGGATCCCGCTGATAAACTGCAAAGACTTGACATCTATGTCTTATACAGCAATCTCCACTCATCAAAGCTCCCTGGTCACAGGGGTATTTTAGCACTTTAACTTAAAGTTTTGCCGTTGTAAGCGGCATACCTACCTGAGCAGAGCTGTACAAACGCAGCTGGCAGAATCCCTTCTCTGCCATTCACTCGTCCCTTGTACCACTCAGAGTCCAGTCTTTCTATTATCAGTATCTTGTCTCCCTTTTTAAAGGGTAGGTCATCTTCGGTCTCTGCTGTAAAATCATACAGCGCTTCATACCATTCCCCAGACAGTCGGTTTAGCTGTAAGAAACCAGACAGAAGAGCACCATGATTTTTCTGTGTATAAAAATGTATGGATAATATACTGTACTACTGGTGAAAGTGACTTGTGACGATGCACCTATAAAGGTTGGAAAATTTAGGACAGACACTATGGCGGGAATTTATCAAGGGCTTTCTGAAACTAGTGTGGTTAGAAAATTGCAATGCCAGCTTTGTGCATCAGTTGCGTCTCTTTCATTTTTACACCGTTATTGTAGGGTCTCACATGGCCCAAAACATAATATAATGTATAGTAGAAATTAGTGTAAATTGTAGCAGCAGAAACTATTTTAGTTTGGACAGCCACAGATGTGCAGAATTTATCAAGATACATGTGCATGTTAATAAACTGGTCACATCTTACTGCAGTGCGGTTGTGTTTTAGCCATCTGCCCAGAGGTTCCACTTGGTGCCTCTGTTGCAGAGGTAGCACCAAATTCATTTCAGGATGGACACCAACGGAGCCCATTGACTATAAGGCCTCGTTCACACGACGGTTTTGGCCGCGGCTCTCGCGGCCAAAACCTCGTCGGACCGCGTCGCAAACTCGCGTCTCCCGACGCGGGTTTGCAGCGCGGGCGGTGGGCGTGGTCTCGGCGCGGGAGGGGCATGGTTTGGGGCGCAGCTTGCGCCGAGGGTTTGCCCCCATGCAAATTAATAGCACGGGGCAAACCGCGGGGCGAGCCCCGTCCCAGACGCGCCGATACCCGCGCAGCACCGCGCGGCCGCAGCGCAGAGAACTTCCTGTGAGGAATTGACAGGAGAGTTCTTCACACGCGCGGGTTTGGCCGCGGCCAAACCCGCGGAGTGTGAATATTAACGCGATTTCCCATAGGAAACCATGTTAATAAACTAGACGCGATTTGGCCGCGGAAACCGCGTCGGAACCCGCGGCCATAACCGCGGCCAAATCAGTCGTGTGAACAGGGCCTAACTGTGTAGGTCCGGTTTCCGTCATGTTGTCTGTCATTTACCAGAAAAAATTAGCACTGCATGCTGCCCTAATTTTTCCTAACTGTTGATGGAATCTGCGATGCAGACTCTGCAACGAGCCTCTGATGCAGATGTGAGCAGGACTTAATCTAGCAGAGGGTGTCAAGTAAATCTCCCTCTATACTGCCAAGCATACTTAAAGGGCTTGTCCTCACGGCATGGCACTTTGGTCGTTTTTTTTTTGAAATGTTTTTTTGTTTTAGAAACCGTCTGAAAACCGAAAAGCAACGCTCCCCTAGACTTTAATAGAGAATCAGTTCAGCAGTCCCCACTGCTTTTCCTACCATGCTACCACATACATTTTATCTTTACTGATATGATCTATTGAAATAATTTGAATAGGAATTTATATAACACTATATTCTGCAGCATTATATAGAGACTGTCATCATCCTGATATTAAATATTAATATAGAAGAACTGCTGGCGAGATCAGGTCACAAAATATTGACTAGACAGTATCTGTTTTTATTTTCTGACTGTAGATTTTTCATTTCTGTTTTCTGTATAGTATTACGGAGCAGTCATCTTCACTGAGCTGCTTTTAACAGCATTTAGAGAGACGCTTTACAGCAGCTACATGGACATTGGAGCCTGTGAACAGGAGGGACCCCTTGACTTCTATAGTCAAGTTTTCTATGCATGCTCTGTGACCTGGGAAGTAGTCACTGTGCATGGACGGAAGAGGGTGAGCTGTGACTATCTCCCATTGTAAATAGTGGATCCTGTGTTATCTATACACATTGCAGTCGTCTTTCAGTGTAATCCTGCTTGTGCTGATAATGAGGAGACTGCTGAAAAGTTTTCCGTACAATACAGAACAGGAAGTATCAAACTATTAAAAACTACCAAAAATTCTTAAAAAATTTATTTAATATAAAAACATGAGTTAACCAATAGGTAATTTTCTGATGGCACATTCCCTTCAAGCTTGCCATGTATTAGTGGCCGACCAGCTAATGTACAAGGGGGTATTTTGATACTTCTCCAATGGCAGACATTGGGGAAAGAAATATTTGACAGCTGGTTTTCAACATGCCTAAATTTTTTCTCTTAAGGGAGTGAACTCTGGGCCAGACACGTCTGTTTGCAACTTATTCCCCTCACCCTATTGAGAATACATGCACACTTTGCCGACTCAAGTGTATATATCTATGGGTTTTTGCAAGGAAATTGTTATTCCGCTGTCAGCTATGTAATGTATTAGATTAGTCGCCAACTGATTTCAATGGGGTTTTTTAGGTTTTAAGTTTGCTTCAGTTTGGCCCATTTTGTCAGATTTAAAAAAAGTTTGACAGAAAAAATAGCATTCTACGATATTGTTTTAGCATAAAAAAGGCAATCTCACGGAAAGGACCTCTCCCTCTCCATTTACATTAAAATGGAAAAAAGATACAAGTGGATACCTGCTTTAACACCATGCAAACGGATCTATTAATTTTTTTTGCCATGTGCAGACACCTTTGAGATGTTAAAAAAAAATAAATATAAATAATGGATCCGTTTTCAACAGAAATAAGCTGAAGCCAATGGAAACAAATGAATCATTTTTTGGCGGTTCGGTACAACAGAGGACTGCACTTGCGTTTACATGAATTAAACGGCTTGTCTCACTATTATCAATGATGGCATTTTGCTAGGATATACCATCACTGTCTGATAAGTGCACCTGTGGGACCTGGAACTATCTCCTAAACAAGTCCCGAAAGCTCTCCGTTCAATTACAGCCCAGCGGTGCCACTCCGCTACACTCCGAGCTTCCATTCATGTCTATGGACGAGTTCTAATCACCTCCCTGTTCAGAACGGAGATTTTTGGGGGCTTATATGATAGGTGCGAGTCCCAGAAGTGGGACCCAGACCGATCGGATAACGATGGCATATCTGGAGTGAGACAACCCCATTAGTGTCCATTTTTGGCTATTGATACGTTCCATCTGTTGATTAGAAAGCAGAAATGCATATTTTAACCAGGCTAATTTTTTGTTAGTGAAAATCCAAAAGAACGTACCTGTGCAGAAGATGCAGATGGTTTATTCTTCTGTGAATCCCAGGAATCTGGGGCTAAAACAGAAAAGTTATTAAGATTTTACAAAAAAGTGGAAAAATGTCATTACATCTACAGACTTTCAGAAATAACAATGATGCCAAGTGTAGAACTTTGTCTTTGCATAAAACACTGATTTACCATTTTAGCTTTTCTAACATCCCCAAAAAAAAAAAAAAAAAAAAAACCTTAGAATTAGATCTTATATCAGCAGTTCTCAAAATTACCTGTAGTCTTGTTTGGCAAGTCTTCTATGATTTCCACAAAATTAATTGGAAATATGCCAACATGTCCTTTTAGCTCCCCTTTCACCCATTCATCATTAATGTATTCTCTCAGAATGATTGTGTCGTTCTCGCTGAAGCTGAGCTCATCTTTCTGATCACCAATAAATTCAAAACGTGCCACACAACGTGGACCCCTGGAATGAAGTATTGACATATGAAAAAGAGTTTGAGGCTGTCTGTTATTCAGGAGTATACTGGACATTTTCTATATCCTTGCCATACAAAATTCAATGATTCAAGAAGATGACCCAACATATGCAAGATGTGCCTCCTTTTCTGTTCACAGAATACATAGTAGATACGATTGGAAAAAGACACTGGTCCATAAAGTACAGCCTATAACCCAAGAGTGTTGATCCAGAGGAAGGCAAAAACCCCTAGAAGGCAGATGTCAATAGTCCCATACAAGAGGAAAAAAATCCTTCCTGATGCCAAATATGGCAAATCTGTATAATCCATGGATCAAAGTCCTATCTCCAGAATCTGGTTTCCGTAACCTGGAATATATTTTTTCAAGAAAGGAATTTAGGCCCCACTTGAACTTGTGCAATCTCCAATGTGCCAGCAGTGTAGGTTAGTTGTGATGGTGGATTCATTGAATAACATTGAATATTTCTATTATCATAATCCACCCTTTAATAGTAGTGACCTGCTGATAGATAAAAACAGTGGCGAGTCCTGGATACAAGTCATCAATTATGGCAACCTGTAAAATAACCTGTGTTTATTAATGGATGCAGGGAATTTGGCTTCAGGTACTCAAACAGTAAATATGCAGCATAGCAATTAATTTCTCTATACTCCAGCCCTTCATATTTAAGTGCAAGAACACTAATGGGAGACTCCCTCAAGCCCCAACTTTTTTTCCACTGAAGTGAATGTAGCCAAATTTCATACCAGCGTTTTGATCCTTTTATTACAGCATTAAAGCAGTGTTCTTATCTCAGCCTTTTATGCTGTATCAATACGACCGACCCACATCTATGTTGAAAACGGACCTTGAAAGTATCTGTGCAGAATGGAGAGGAGGTCGTGCTTGCACACTACTCACCATTTTGGTTCTATGGAAGCCCAGCACTCGACTGTACTTGGAGCTCACATTGAAACGAACAGTGACTACTGCACAAACACAACTCCATTCTGCAGGGAGACTTTTGAGGCCAATTCCCAAAATAGAAAAAAAAAACCCTAAAAAGATTCCCTCAAAAATAAATTACAAACAATAACATATCTTTATTATATCAACACAGAACATACAATTTTATTGTAGGTTTTATTTCATGTAATTTATTTTTGTGGTAGCCTTTTATGTAGGTGTTTCATTTATTTTTGAGCCTGTTCACTAACCTAATCTCTTTTGGGCCCATATTTTGGTGTAGATGTAATTAAACCATTCTTAAAGGGGTTGTCCAGGACTTAAAAAGATTGTTGGTCCACTGGGGTATGATTAGAAATAGAAAAAAAGCATACTCCCCTCTGTGACACTCCCATTCTGTCCCTGTGGCCCGTACATCCCGGCTGCCCAGTGAACGTCCATTGTTTACTTGCTATGTGCAGCCAATCACAGGCCACAATGTCATGAACAGACTCTTTAATATTAGAGCAGGTCCTTGAGATTGGACCCACACCTATAAGACATTTATGGCATATCCTTTCGCTATGCCATAAAATGTCTGCAATAGGAACAACCTTAAAGTCAAAGCCACCCAAACTAAATGTAAACAGACAGACAAGATCTATGAGGCACTGTCTACTTACACACTGTACTTCAGCAGAAAGGGAAAAATTTGGAAAAAAAGGTATTTCCAGTTTTTCCTTCAAGGTGACTTTATTTTATATAAACGTATATATAAAACATCGCTTTAATAGCCCTATTTCAAAACTAAAAGATAAGAATTAGATTGACTTTTGGAATTACCACTATATGAAAAATCAGAAATGATAGAAAATATGGCTAACAAATATTTTGAAGTGCACTTACTTTATATTAGAAGTTGCAGGATTTTTCTTCTGGTAACTCTTATCTAGCACATCAACCTAAAAGGAATATATTTAGAGATAATATTTATTAAAATGTCCAGATTCCTATAAAATTCATCTCAAACTTAAGGCAGGGTCCACGTGTGTTATTTTAGCCCCTAAGAACACAGCTATCTTGGGCCTTTAGGACACTACTTTTTTTTTTTTTTTTTTTAAAGTATTTTGAGCTGCCACTTTGTTTTTTTATTTTTGTCAACCTAGCTGCATCAAGGCTTGTATGAGGGCAGAATAAACTGTATTTTTACTGGCAGTCTTTTGGGATTCATATAACATATTCAAAACTTTTATTTTTCTCTTTTCTTGGGGAAACAGAGGGGCTTGAAAATGTAATTCTGAAATTTTTTTAGTTTTATTTTTAGGATTTAGGGGGACATGTATGATCGGCGTTTTCGCCCATTTTCTGGCGTATAATGCGCCTCTCTGTGTCGGCTCTGCTGTTGGATGCACCTCCCCTATGTGTTAGGCGCATTAGGCGAAAGCTTCGCCAATTTCTAATGCGCCTAACTTAAAGGGGCGCGCTGTGGGAGTTCTAGGGCGGGACGCACCACATTCGAAGACACCGACGCATGTATGAATATGGGTCGGCAAAGTGAGGCATATTAAAGCTCTGACAGGCAGAACAATTTCAATGCGGTCTGTCTGTCGGAGGCGTCGAAGTTTGCTCCACATGTATGAGCGCACTTCGGCGCCGACATAAATCAGGCGCAGTTTTCACGGAAAAAAACGACTTCGGCGTGCCGATCCTCATACATGTCCCCCTTAGTCTTTACAGAATTCTCCTCGGGATATAAATGACATGTAAGCCTTATTCTATGTGTTGCAGAGATACCAAATTTTTTTTGTTTTATTAGTTCTGCAGAGGCAAAAACAATCTAAAAATATTTTAGTTGCCATACTGTGACATCTATAATTTTTTATTTTTCTGTGGATAGAGTTGTGCGACAGCTTATTTCTATGGGGCATATTACAGTTTATATTGGTAACATTTTGGGGTACGTACTTATTTCTGATCACTTTTTATTCTGTTTTTTTTTATGGGAGGTGGGATGGACGAAGAACTTTATTGCCATGGTCTTTCGTTCATTTATTTTTTTCCCACTATGTGTTCACTATGCTGGCTATATAATGTCACAAGTTTGGGTCGTTATGAACGCAGAGGTTATGTGTATATTTATATGCACCACTTTTATTTATTTCTTTTGCATAAGAATGTATTGTGTGAATTGAAATAAGTGATTTTTTTCTTCCTTTATCACAAATATTTTTTTACCTTACTTTTTTTTTTACTTACTTGATCATTAGTATAATAGACCAGACCCGATACTGGCAGTTTAAATTGCAGGTACAGCAGTGGTACCACTAAGGCAATGTTCACACGGCTTATTGCCGACGTAATTGTGGGGACGGATTTCGCCCCGCAATTACGCCAGCAGCCATGCAGTGGGGGCGGGGGGCCGGCGCCTCGCCGGCCCCATAGACACTCATTATTCATGGCGCGTTCATGCCGTAAATAATGTGCATATCACTTTCTCCCCCCGCGGCGGATTCGCCGAGCAGGGAGAAGAGACGGAATCCACAGAACTGTGGATTACCGTAGTTACTGGGACGGATTGGAGCCGTACTGCAGCACAAATACGGCGCGCAGTACGGCTCCAATCAGCGCCCAAATAAGCTGTGTGAACGAGGCCTTAAACCTCCATGATGTATATACTTGGAGCACTAAATAACTTGCTCCATGAAGGATATATATGTCATGGAATGTGAAAGAGTTAAGCCAAAGTGGATCACAAAGAGAAGACAGGATAAACTTAAAAAAATTAAATACTTTATCAGTCTGATGACAATTGTGCTCACAAAAGCATTTAGTCCTGAGACTGGATACAAGGTGTTTTTTTTATCACTTTATCATTTTGTCATTTATGTAGATGCATGTGCAGAGCTCCTGTAGCTTGGTACTATGAAGCTTCCATACAGAACAGTATTAAGAAGATATTCTCATAAAAATCTGCAATTGTACCATAATATTTTAGATATATGCGACACTGGAGGCAAAGGTAAGGGCCTCTATAGATTCCTAAAGATGTCATACAATCGCCGTATACAATGTCAATGTTGTATGGAGCCATAATATCTATATTTACATGAGCTTTAGGGCATGTTCATATGGCGTCTTGGATACGCTTTTGCAATATGTAAAACGTATTTTGTGTTCAACGCATCCAAAAATGTACCACAAACGGTGGTACATTTTTGGATACGTTTTCTGGGCTGCAAAATTTATCCCTATTGTTTCTACAGGCTTTTCAATGCATAAAATGGATCAAGAATTGACGTCAATTCTTTGAACGCATCTGTTTTACGCAATGCAAAAACATGTATCGTCTGAACGTATCATAGGCATACTCTTAATACGTAGCCCCCTCTCCTCTTTCCCTTATTGTGTCTGGTCTTTGTTTTCCTCTCTCTTATTTTCCTTGATTTGTATAGAATGTCGACTCCTGCTCGGGTTTCCTTCTTACAGTGTACTTTCCTGTTCATAAGAGCTGCTGTTGGTTATTAATGTAAATCTTGTTTCTCATTTGTCATGTCCTCCTTTATCACTCTTGTTACTGAAAACATTAGAACACGTAATATACTTCTATGTCCTCATTTACGCATTCTGCATACTTTGGTATTTCAGTATGTGACTGCTGTTGACATTGTTTTGTTATCTGGTTTTTCGTAAAACTTTTTCAGTAAATGGGAAAAAAAATATGGAATGACAAACCAGGATCTGGACATGATTGGCAGGGAATATGCCGGTGTGTCCTTTACATCTCCCTCTGTACCATTCTCGGTCTATTTTCTCTATCAGGTACACAATCTCTCCTGAGGTCAGATTTAGGTCATCTGCATGCTCTAAGGAAAAAAAGATAATAAAGATTTAAGAATAATCGAGAAACAGTAAAACACCTATCATATAATGCTCAAAGCCCTTTCAGACATCTTTATGACTAATCCCTTCAATGTCTTGTATATTGCAATCACAAGAAAACAGGAGCGTTCTAAACAATTTCTTTTAATGACGCAGGTGACATATACATTAAAATATCATATGAGAAACACACAAGATATCAGAGGCGCAACTTGGAGCTGATGGGTCCAAATGGAGAACCTTGCGTTCTACTGTCATTTATAATACTACTGTTTTTTTATGTAGTAGAGGAGACTTTCATCCCTCTTAGGCACCAGGTCCAAGTATATTACACATTTAAATACAAAAATTAAGGCCACAATACAAAATCATTAAAAGAAAAATGTGCATAGGACAAGCAGACTCCACTCTTGGTGGTATGGCACTCTATTTTTTTTTACCCTACTTTCTTGATATTAGTATAAAGATATATGTACTTGTTTCTTACCCTCTTTGACATCAAGGACTTAAATATAAAACATATTATCTATGTATCTAATTGATGAATTGGTACTTTTGTGGGTTTAATATTTGCAATAGTTCTTGAAATTTACTGGTAATTACTAATAGTTCTGCCTTAAATGAGTTGTCTCATTACAAGCTTTCAGCCTACCTCAGTGTGCCTTGCAGTTGAATTCAGGGCGTGCTTCTTGTCTGCCTCTTCTCCTCCCTCTTCCCCCCTCCCCTCAGCAAACAGACTTAACTTCTACACAGCAGGGGGGTGGGGGGGGGGTTGCTGCCATAGTTAACCCTGTGTGTGCCTGCCGAGGTCTGTTCCAGGCTCCTGGATCAGCTGTATTGTTAGCTCCAGGGAGACAGGAGAGGGCTGATCTATGAATGTGGAGCCAGAGGTCTTTGAAGTGGTGTATGCTAATAGCAGAGCAGGGGGGATGCAAGTGTTCCTATACCCCCTGCTCAGCATACAAATCTGCACATCTCCAGCAACAAACCGACCCTGTCAGAACAGACACAGGGTAGCTGTGAGTGTTACTATACTCAGGATGTGTCACTAGTATAGCAGAGCATGAAGCATTCACATGCCCCCTGATCTGTATAGTCACAGTTCCACAGACACATCATGATTATAGTAACTCACAGGGTCACTGCTGTCAGCCTCACCTCTGCTCTCTTCAATCTGTGTAGAGAGCAGGAGGAAGCAGGCACACACAGGGTTAATCCATGCAGCACAGACACAGAAGCCAGAGCTCTCCCCCTCCCTCCACTACAGAAGCATTCTGTGCGGGAGGGGCTCTCTGCTCCAACCTGTATTCAGAGGCTGATGAGTCATACAGACCTGACAGCCAGTGAGATAAGGATCAACAGGTCAGCTGCTATAGAGATTTGAGAAGCTGATGTACTACTACTAACAGGGCTAACTCAAAATCAGTAGGACATTTGTAATGAACATATATTGCAAAGCTGCTTGTTTTTTTAAAGATCTTTTAATTAAAACCCAATCATTGTAGCGAGGCAACCCCTTTAAGTTGCAAATATTTACTTTCGCCAAATATATATAAATAGGTTAATGTATTAGGTAACTACTATTTGCACATGGCTAGTAGCTTGGCCACCTTGCCGTCCTGATAAGGAATGACTTTTCTGCTTCTAAAGTTAAGGTTGTTCACAGAAAAATGTGACATTATTTGTTTAAAATCAGAGGACAGGCCATACTTACTGCTGTAAGAGAGATCACAAAACCATTCGCATATATATATCTCAATTAAGGCATACACTTACAAAACGTGTGTAGTGTGTGTGCGTGTGTGTGTGTGTGTGTGTGTGTATCTGTCTGTATATCTATCTATCTGTATAAAATCACAGCACTCCAGTATAAGGTGAAAAAAGGTGAACAAATACTTTATTCCAACATCCACAGGGCAACGTTTCGGCTCTCCTGAGCCTATATATAGAATATATATATATATATAGATATATATATATGAGATAGATATATAGATATATATATATATATAGATAATAATAGATAATATATATATATATAGATATATATATATATATAATATAAATAAAATTTATATATATATATATATATAAATATATATATATATATATATATATATATTAGAGAGATAAGAAGAGAGGAGAGAGATCTCTCATATACATATCTATATATATACATTATAAATATATATCAATTATGAGTTAGGCATACACTTACAAAACTGAAGAGAGCTAGCTCCATACACACATATATATACATATATATATATATACACATATATACACACATATATATACACATATATACACATATATACATATATATATATACACACACACAACACACATATATATATATACATACACACATATTTGTTTTGTAAGTGTATGCCTAACTCTTATAGCCTTAATGATAAAATATATATTTATATTTACAGATGTACTAGTAGAGCAATACCAAAGTGTTACTATTCCACACCATTTTATTGGGTCTTGTTACTATAAATACTGCATTTACAAGATAACAGAAAATACATCGGCAAAAAATACAAGTATATTATTTCTGATCTGATTGCCCAGTTATCAAACAAAAGAACAAGAAACAGATAATGCAAAAGTTGTGACCCAATTTAATACTGCAGTCACTATAGTCTACATAGATAGATTTCAGTAAAAATCATACAGCAATATACTTTTTATTGCTGCCTATTGTAGACACAAATAGGCTTGCAAACAAAATCGAGCTACAGACTCCTTTTTACATATTGAATGCTATCGTCTAGATCTCTGGATGTGGCACTGGTGTGTTTTATTTAATTTATAATAGGTTTATCTGACACTTTTTTCATTCACTACAAGACCTTTCTCTGGCAATGATCCAAAAGGCACTGTTAAAGCTGTAATATACTAAACACCAGGGGGCGCCATTGCTGATCACTGCAATGTATCAAACCTAATATAGCATCTATTTTACAAAATGTAGCTTTACCATTCAATGTACTGTATCCCACTGATCATTTTCATCACCATTTGCAAACATTTCATTTTCTTTAAAAAGGCCAATAGATATATTTACTTCTGCAACAGAGTGACGTATTTTCTTTGGTTAAGAAATTATTTTTACCTAAAACAAACATGATCTACACATTTCATTGAAAAGAACCCTCCGTCCTCCCCCAAATCAGAGTTTCTCAGTAATGTAATGTTTTGCAGGGAATCAGAGTCTGAGAATTCCCCTTGGCAGAAATGTTTATCAAAATTCATCATGTTACCAGTCTGGCTAAAATGGTAACTACATCAGCATCCTATAAGGTCACAGCATTGGATGGATGACTGCTGCCTTGTTAGCTTCATTTTTGGTGTGTTTTGGCCAAAATATCAACAAATCCTTTTTTTTTTGAGAATGTAGTTTAACCCTGTGATACTGGGGATGTCAGTATGTTGTGTAGGGCACTTGGAGTGTACTGAGCAGCCTGCTAGATTGAACAGTATGGGCATCATTGATTAGCTGTAAGCCAGCAAGATGTACTACAAGTAACTGTATGACTGACAGCCTAAAGAAGCCATATTTATGTGCAATTGTAATGCTAGCAATCACCCCTTCATGAATAGTCTGTGTGTGAGAGGTTGTGAATCAGTCATTTTTTACTTGTGCAATCTCCCCGGTATGACACCGCAGCTTTTCTGCATCCTGGTGTGAACTGGCTTGTAACCTGTGTGCAGGTTTGTATTAAAGGGGTTGTCTCGCTACAATGATTGGGTTTTAATTAAAAGATCTTTAAAAAACAAGCAGCTTTGCAATATATGTTCATTACAAATGTCCTACTGATGTTGAGTTAGCCCTGTTAGTAGTAGTACATCAGCTTCTAAAATCTCTAGAGCAGCTGACCTGTTGATCCTTATCTCACTGGTTGTCAGGTCTGTTTGACTCATCAGCCTCTGAATACAGGTCAGAGCAGAGAGCCCCTCCTGCACAGAATGCTTCTGTAGTGGAGGGAGGGGGAGGGCTCTGGCTTCTGTGTCTGTGCTGCCTGGATTAACCCTGTGTGTGTGCCTGCTTCCTCCTGCTCTCTACACAGATTGAGAAGAGCAGAGATGAGGCTGATCAATAGATGTGACAGCAGTGACCCTGTGTGTTACTATAATCATGATGTGTCTGTGGAGCTGTGACTATTCTAATACTATACAGATCAGGGGGGCATGTGAACGCTTCATGCTCTGCTGTACTAGTGACACATCCTGAGTATAGTAACACTTCACAGCTGCCCTGTGTCTGTTCTGACAGGGTCGGTTTGTTGCTGGAGATGTGCAGATTTGTATGCTAAGCAGGGGGTATAGGAACACTTGCATCCCTCCTGCTCTGCTATTAGCATACACAGCTTCACAGACCTCTGGCTCCACACTCATAGATCAGCCCTCTCTCTATGTCTCCGTGGAGCTAACAATACAGCTGATCCAGGAGCCTGCAGCAGACCTAGGCCTCGTTCACACGGCTTATTTGTCCACGGATTGGCGCCGTACTCCGCGCCGGATTTGCACTGCAGTACGGCGCCAATCCGTCGGAGGAATTACGGTAATCCACTGCTCTCAGAGAGAACAGTGGATTCCGTCGCTCCTCCCCGCTCGGCGAATCCGCCGCGGGGGGAGAAAGTGACATGCACATTATTTACGGCGCGTACGCGCCGTAGATAATGACAGTCTATGGGGCCGGGGAGCGGCGCCCCCCGCCGCGCTCCGGCCCCGTCCCGCCTCTTATTCACGCCGGATTTGCGAGCGCAATCCGGCTCACAAATCCGCCGTGAATAAGCCGTGTGAACACGGCCCTAGGCAGGCACACACAGGGTTAACTCTGGCAGCAAACCCCATCGCCCCTCCCTCTGCTGTATAGAAGTTATGGAGGAGAGCTGTCTGTGTGCTGAGGGGAGGGGGAAGAGGGAGGAGAAGAGGCAGACAAGAAGCACGCCCCTGAATTCAACTACCAGGCACAGAGATAGGCTGAAAGCTTGTAATGAGACAACTCCTTTAAGTAATCATTCACTTGTGAATATTAAAAGAGTTGTCTGGTTCCTATGAAAAATAAATTCTAAACTCCTGGTGCCACATGAAAAAAAATCAGTGGCTGCAACAGTGGCGCCCTGTTGCAAAAAGAAGAAAGTAAACAGTAGACTGGAGAGACCCGCGCTGGAACGGAGGAGCAGAGGGAAGTGTACATAGGTTTTATTTTTCACTTGGGCAGCAGGAGCTTACTATTAATTTATTTTATATATAGGAATTGGACAACCCATTTAAGTGCAATAGTGATTGTTCATCAGCATTCTGCACCTGTGGAACTTTTCCCGTGTATTGCTGGAGCTTTTCTTGCCTCCTACTGTGAATGGTTTTGTGACCTCTCTCTATAGCAGCAAGTATGGCCTGTCCTCTGTGATTTTAAGCAAATAATGTCACAGTTTTCTGTGAACATCCTTAAACTTTAGAAGCAGAAAAATCATTCCTTATCAGGACGGCAAAGTGGCCAAGCTACTAGCCATGTGCAAATAGTAGTTACCGAATACATTAACCTATTTTATCTGTCAGAGTAACAACTTAAAAGCAAAAGTTTTTGGGGAAATTTCATGCTTTATTTCTTCTGCTATTTCATCACATCATCATCCCAGAAATTTGTAAAGATGGGATACAGGCCGGAATAGAAGTAAACTTATTCTCACATATGTTATTACAAGTGAATCTTAAAAATAAAAAGCTATTATAATTTCAGTGAAAAACACAAAACTAATGAACACAAGCCAAACAAAGAGCAATGCAGCAAACCAAGAAAACAAAACTTTTTAAATATGTTTGAACAGAAGCACAACTCTAAAACGGAGATCACTCAACATACCTCCAGCATAGTCATGCAGCACCAATGCATGAGGTGTATGGCTGTCCTCCAGTGTATGGGGCATGTCCTAAAAAAAAATAAAAAAAGATACACATCACAGTTAAAACTAAAACTATAGCATTGCATCCTTATAAATTACAAGAAATTAAATTCCTTATGAGTCACTGAATTATGTATGCAAGAAAATGATAAATATGTATGACCATGTTCAGATCAGCACAGAGACATAGCATCAGTTACAGGTCTAGTTAACTTCCATTTTATTAATCTGAACCTATTGTCCAAAAATGACATATTCTTCAAATCAAGGTTAGGTTAAACATATGTTTTTAAAAAAATTCTATACTTCTACTGAGAGTTAACACTTGGTTTTGTATCTTCAGCCATTGCTGGGTAAATAATGGTGTGACCTTGTAGGGATTGTGTGGATGGAGGCCGTCCAATAGTCAGATACAGCATTACTGCGACTGGTATTGTCTGACCGTTAATAATTTTGAAATACTATACGTTTAGAATGGCGATATGTTGTTCTGAATCTGGAGATGGATTGAGGGTGGCATGGGATGTTGTTGGGGTTAAAAGTTAAAATTTTGCGTAATAACAGTATGTGTCTTACCTTGCTTTGTAATAATTTTTACATCACCGATAAAAAGTTTATGATTTAAAAAAAAATAAAAATAATGTTGGGACCGGCATTCCATACTAAAGATTTGGATGGTGCCAGTGAAAAGCATGTCGAGGCCTAACAATTCAGTATACTAAAAGTCCACAGCAGAGTGCGATGCCCGAATCAAAAATGTATTGTAAACAACATGATAGCAAGTAGAGTCAAAAGGTTAGTAACTACGTCACATAGTTAGTATTGACATTACAATCCTGCCAAAGCGCGTCAGCAGCATCCAATATAACCAGCTACTATTCATTTGATCAACTAACGCTGAGAAAAGTGCAAGCAGATAACTGGACGTCAGTGAAAGGTAAAATGCAATCCAAACCATAGTTGGGGTTGATTCTGTTGGATTCCAGGCTTATTGTTGCAATATGCATACATTAGGACAGCACATAGGGTGTGTTTGGACTATATTATCGCTTACTTGTAAAACAGCTTAATATGCTTTGGTTTGGGGAGAAACCTACCTTTTGCTTTTCTAAGCTCATCAAGTGGAGTGATGATCTTGATATTGGTCACTTTTACATCCCCAGTTACACCTCCCTTTTGGCAATGGACATAATTGTTATCTTTTTGCTCCAGCAGCACCAGCACCTCTCCACGCTGAATGTATCACACAAATAAGAAAATAAATTAAAAGCTGTAGAGACTCATCCATCATCATTATACGCAAGAGGACTTATTAAGGGCCACCTGATTAATCCACTCACAGGTCAGGTAATACTCGTGTGCTCCACTTAAAGTCATATAGCAATAAATTATAAATGCCAGTCACACAAACCAACAAGACCTTGCATACAATTACCCATCTGTTAGCATCTGGTCTTATAACTACAACATGGGCGTGTAGAAGAATACTAAGGTTAACGGCGGTCATACTTGAATTTTCAGATTGACACCAGACATAGGACACTATGTACACCAGGAAGACATCAGAGTTCATCATCTAAGACCAAACAGTTCAAAGAAAGATCAGCAATTGTGATCCTTCCTTTATAGAGTCGGAGCGGAGTGGTGGTAATTGTTAAATTCAATCTTAACTTGGTGAGCCGGGCAGCAGGGGTGCTGTTGGGTAGCTGTTTTGTATAGGGATAGCATAGTGTAGGGTCAGTCTCCAGTCGGGGACGCCCTTATTGGGGCGAACACCCCATATCTTGTGTGTCTGTTCCTTTTGTTGTTTTTGGCCCTATGTCCTTTTTTGTGAGTGTTTTTGTGTCTTGCTTTTAATGTATTTACTAAAGGTTATGTTTTAGGTAAACACGATTTTGGTAGTGGTTTCTTAGCTGGGCCACCCATCTGCAGGTACTATACAGACTTAAGAGGTCACCATTAAGCCTAAGCAAGTGGGCTTATACAGTTTGAATAAAATTTGTACTAAAAACCTCATTTTCACTTTTGAACATTTTTGCTTGGAAGCAGTAGATCTACTAGTGCATCTCAAAAAATTTGAATATCACTGAAAAGATAATTGATTTCAATAATTTAAGTCAAACAGAGAAACCTATATATTGTATAGACTCATTACAGTATGAATGACAAGGTTTAATATAATACATTTGTGAGCCCTATAACAAATAAAAAGGTTCCTGGAGAACCCCTTTCATTTTCAATGATATTCTAATTTTTGGAGATGCACTACTAGATCAATGTATAGCATAGCAGTCGATATGTGGTCTGTGTCTTTTTTCCCCACAGTTTTGGCAAGTCTACAACTCTATAACCTATTAACTGATTAAGTGCTGAAAGCGACAAAAGGGAGGCATGTCTGTTAAGTTGATGCCATATCCCAATGTAAGTTACAATTTAATCAGTTTGTACCATAGAAATGTATAACTATAATAGCCCACAACATCACAGGATGCAGCAGATTTATATCAACTGAAAGACCGTGCCATTTCCTGTGCTCTCTGCCCATTATGTGTCAAAAGTGTTGTCTGCACTGTATAAAACAATGGTTATTGTAGAAGACCAGTGTTAGGAACAAATAAGCACAACAAAAAATGTAATACTGATATACTATAATCAATAGATCACTTGAAACATTTGCAGTCACATATGGGCTCTGTACCACACAGGAAGACACTAGTAGTCTTGGGCTACGTCCACACGACGAGTATTTCAATTCAGAATCCATGACGATTCCGACTTGAAATACTCGTCTAAAACCAAAAGTAAATCATTCCCATTGACAGCAATAGAAAATATGCGTTATAGCTCATATGCGTATTTTCGACAGACATTTTTTTTCCGCCAAACAACTTAGAACATGTTCACTATTTGGTTGTATACTACTTGGAAAACACGTGGAAATGTTTTCCGCATGGTATCAAAAGGGATGGCTAACAACCTTGTGTAAAACATGCCCCAAAGCTTTTGTGGTTTTAACTCGCATCCGCAATGGGACTCATTTCTGACTGTAAACCATGAGTAAAAAAAAAAATGACCCTAAATTCACATGCAAAACCATTGTCCGATGCGGTTTTCAACAGCATTATCCGATGAGTAAATTTTACACGTCGTATGGACATGCCTTAAATTATACAATCTGCTTGCCCTGGAAGAGGTTTTGCATTGAGGCCTATGGTATTCAAGTTAAGTGGTTTACCTGTTCCAGCAGTAATGCGCCTGGAATTGCCGTACTGAAACTATAAATATATAGCTTCGTACGGTTCTAATGCGCCACAGCTCCTGCATGCCCCCGAAATCAGGTCCATTACAAAGTGCTGCGGGCGCTCTGTAACGCGCTTGATATTGACCTACGGGCGATCTAAAACTATCGCAAATGGGGCTGCACTAGATGTCGGGCTGAAAAGACGCCAGACTTCTGGTGCAGCCCCATTCATACATGCCACCTAAAGTGTAATGGTAGTAGAAAGGTTTACCTTGCACGACAGTTCTCCATGATTACTGGATACAATATCCTTTTCTGCAATTCCATGAGGCAGAGGCAACTTAAAAAAAGAAAAAAAAAACTGTTTTACTTTTGAGATCATGAGTGGATTAAATATAACTTTTTTCTCAATAATACAAACCCGAGAATGTAATATCAGACCTGGGGTCCAGTTCGGCTTGAAATACAGACCAATGCGTGTTGTACGTTAAGCGCAGACCACTTGTCCAATCCGATCATATTTTTATGAGAACTACGCGTTTCGTGATTAACAATTCATCAGGTTCATACAAAGCAGCAATGTAAGCTCAGTGACTGGACAATGAACTAATTCAAGTAGGAGGCAATGTAAGTGCCCCATATATTGCTTCCTACTGGGATTAGTTCATTGTCCAGTCACTGAGCTTACGTTGCTGCTTTGCATAAACCTGATAAACGTGTAGTTCTATTAAAAATCTGATCGAATTGGACAAGTAGTTTGCACTTAATATACAACACGCATTGGTCCGTGTTTCAATCTGAACCGGCCCCCGGATTTGCGCACACATTCTCGGTTTTGGAATACTGATATTGTCGGTCCTCATGGAGCGTGAACCTTGCCGTGCTAAACAGCAGTGGCCACCTTTTAACCTTTACTACCGGAGATCCGGTGATACAGCTATGGAGAGTTGTGCCATTCTGATGCACAACGAAACAAGGTGTGTGAAATATATATGAGAATATATACTCCCTCGATTCAACAGGTTTACTACACTAGGGAGCCTTTGTAATTTGTCTTTTTCGTCTATTCAATTTTTTCTCTATGGCGTTCCATAATTATTATTTAATCTATGAGAAATCCACAGCACACCTTCTTGTATTTGTAGAAAGGTAAAATCAGGTATTGTACAAGTGATATGCAGCTCTCCATGTATGACAATATGTATTATAAAAAATTGAGAATAATCCCACGGTCTGACATTTCAGCCACACTGGCCTTCATCCCAAGGGACCTATGTGGCTGAGAATAGGGAGCCTGGAGCAATACAATACCTGAATTTCTGTGAATAAAATTTACCTTTCTACAAATACAAGATGGTGTGCCGTGGATTTCTCATAGATTGGATTTAGGCCTGCGGGCTTTTCCACTGAGCACTTGCATTCTGTTTTGGTGTGCGGCACCATCACATCAACAATAAATATTATTTCCAAAAAAATCAAAACACTCAACTAACAAAAATCTCATTGTTAAAGGAGTAATAATATTCAACTTCCATTCAGAGTTAGTGTTCTTCAGTCATGCTTTAATTATCAAGTATATAAGGTACTGGTGTGCCAGAAAAGCTGCAACTATACTGTAAGAACAAAACGTGGTACAAATGCATGCATTAACTGTTATCCTATGTACTTTTTTATTAAAATGTTTGATTTTTCCATCTATGAATTTATATTTCACAGAGTTTGCTTTTTTTTTGTTATTAGTCATTTGTATACTATGTCTGATCAGGCACCTGCCTAGTATTGTTGTAGTCTTCCCTCCCGACAACCAAAGCAGCTCTTACCAGTTGACTCTAGAAGACCTTTGAAGGTGTCTTCTGATATCCTGAACCAAGATAATACAATATTATTAGTGATTGCCAGCATGGATTTACTAAGGACAGAAGTGGTCAGACCAATCTGATCTGTTTTTTTATGAAGAGGTGAGCTGAAGTCTGGCATACTGGGCGCTGTGATATTACGTTTTAGACTTTGCAAAGGCGTTTGACACTGTCCCGCATAACGTTTGTTATGTAAATGTAGAGACCATGGGGTGTAGCGTTAACAGTGTGTAATTGGATCAAAACTGTCTGCTGGATCGTACTCATATAGTGGTGGTAAATGAACTCCTACTCTGTGTGGTCCTGGTTTGTGAGTGGTGTGGCCCCAGGGCTCAGTAACGCTCCTCTTTTATTTAAAGTATTTATGAACGATAAAGTGGAATGGATCAATAGCTCGGATTTCGATATTACAGATGACACCCATCTATCAGGGTAGTGTAATATATGGAAAAGTTTTATATATGCAAGCAGACCTGACACAACATGACGCTTGGGCCATCCCACTTTGGCAATGAGTTCAATGGGATAAATGTAAGGTTCTGCAATCTGGGTAGAAATAATCTGCAGGCATCATATGTCCTAGGTGGAGCAAAACTTGGGAATCGCTTGCTGCGAAAGAATCTGGGCCGTTTCTTGTAGATCATAGACTACAGAACTAGCATGCAGTGTCATCAGCTGCCTCTAATTGCAAGGAAGATATTGTCAATGTACTAAAATAGGGCATGGGACTCGTGGACAAGGATGTAATTCTAACCACTGTACAAAGCATTGGGCGACCTCAACTTAGCCCCAGGTTTATTAAAGATGAATGAGCTAGAGAGAGTGCAAAGACGACAACCAAACTTTTAATGGGAATGGAGCATCTCGTATGAGGAGAGTTAGTAAATTGGAACTTGGTCCTTGAGAAAAAGACGGCTTCGAGGGGAGATGATTAATTTAATAATGGGTCCCTACAAAAGTATGGGGAAAAATTTTTCATGTAAAGCCCCTCCAAAAGACAAGGGGAACATTCCCTTCAACTAGAGAAAAAAGGATTCAATCTCCAGAGGAGAAGGGCAATCTTCACAAGTAAGAACTGTGAATCTGTGAATAGCCTGCTGAGGAGCGGTCACAAGCAGGAACTGTGAGAGATTTTCAAGAAAGGCTTAGATACCTACCTGACTCTAAAAATATGATGCGTAGTGTAGCTATGTTAAATTCTGGATCCTGGCTGGTGGCGACTCTGGGGTCAGAGATAGGGTCTGCACTGGAGCAGATTGGTTTCATAGTTTCATAGTTTGGAAGGGCGAAAAGATGACAAGATGTCCATACCGAGTTCAGCCAGCAATGCTAATGTGTTGATCCGATGAAGGCAAAAAAACCCCAATGAGTATAAGCCAATTGTCCTTAATTTAAGGGAAAAATTCCTTCCCGCCTCCAATTCTGGCAATCAGAAAGAATCCCAGGATCAATGAACCCTCTCCTGAATCCGAGACACTATAACTTGTATATTATTACGCCCCCGAAACATCTAAACCATTTTTTAAACCCTTTATTGAATTCCCATACAAGTTCCTCTGGCAGAGAGTTCCACAGCTCACGCTTTTACATAAAGAATCCCTTTCTTGTTTATGAGAAAAATTTTCTCCTCAAGACATAGAGGATGCCCCCTTTGTTCAGAACCCCGGGGTAAAAAAAAATTTTTTGGGAGAGATCCACCTCACCCGGCCACTTTTTAGGTACACCTGTCCAACTGCTCTTTAAAATTAATTTCTAACAGCCAAACATTGGGCGGCAACTCAGTGCTTTTAGGCATGTAGACATGTCAAGACTATCCCTCATTCCCAAACCGAGCATCAGGGGGGAAAAAAGGTGATTTGATTGCCTTTGAACGTGCCAGGGTTTTGTTGTGCCAAACTGGGTTTAGTATTTTAAAACGCTGTCCCTGGATTCCACCACAACCACTCTAGGGTTACAGAGAATGGCCGAAAAAGAAAAAACACCGTGAGCGGGGGTCCTGGGGGGAAATGCCTTGTTGAGCCAGAGGTCAAAGGAGAATGGGCAACTTTTTGAGCGAAGAAAGGCAACGTGACTCAAATAGCCACCCTTTTCAACCAAGGTAGCAAAGACATCTCAACACACATACGGCGAACTTTTAGGCAGAGGCACGCCAAAGACCACACCTGTTTCCACCCCACTAAAACAGGAAACGAGGCTCCAATTTTCCCCAAACTCAACGAAATTGGACAGTAAAATTGGAAAAACGTTTCCTGGTCATGACTCGATTTCTGCTGCACTTCGGGGGGGAAGGGCAGAATTTGGGTCAACAACATGAAAGAAAGGACCACCGCCTTGAACAAGGGTTCAGGCTGGTGGTGGGGTGTATTGGGGGGAATATTTCTTGCCCCTTTTTGGGCCCCTTGGTACCAATTGGCATCGTTCAACACCTTGAATCATGCCACGAAGAATTGAGGCATTCGAAGGCAAAAGGGGGTCCAACCCGTTATACAAGGTGTACCTAATAAAGGGGGCCGGGAGTGAAAATTTGACCTTTTGTGTTTTTAAACATTTTATTATTCCCCCGAACCGTTTTTTCTCTAAACAAAAAAAAACCCTAATCTTGCAAATCTTCTGGGTCGTACCACCCTTCCTTTTATATTTTGTTGCCCGCCTTTGTACCTGTTAAAGCTCAAAATTCTTTCCTGTCACTGGGCCCCAAAAATTTACAAAAAATTTCCAGGGGGTTTAAAACCGGGAAACTTTAAAAATGGAGAATAATTTTCTCATCATTGCCTCTATGCCCCTTTTTAATACACCCCATGACCTAAAAGCCTTGGCACTGCTGTCTGACACGGGCTGCTACAGTTAATTTTACTGTCCACTAGGTTTCCCAAGTCCTCTCCAATCACTTTACCCATTTTTTTCCATTTAACATGTAACATGAATGGATTTTCCCCCCTGACAAAACCTTGCATTTATCTGTATTAAACCATTTTGCCTTTCCCCCGCCCAGGGCCTCCAACTTATCAACCCCTTTTTAAAAAACAATTACCTCATTTGTTGATTTCTTACAAACTAGTACTCTGCAAAGACGTATTCACGTGTAATCCTGTTAAGACAAAATGAAAAGTTAAAAAAAGGGTAGGGCCCAAACTGGTTTTTGCCTTTGGGGGCAGGGCATTTAAACCCTGGGAGGGTGGGCTTGAAGTCCTTGCCCCCTCCCTCACCCACAATTTTCCCCCCCCCGGTTTGAACTTATGGACCATGGTTTTTTTTTAAAACCCTACAAAAAAGGAAAATGAAGACAAAACAGCAAACTTATAACTTGAACTTGAATGGGGGCCTTTTTGAGGGGTTTTTTTCCACATACACAAGCACGACTGGTTAGTTTGGTTTGGCCAAGTCCACATTCTGAATTCTTTGTAATACCATTTCTTAGAAGGTTTTGCAATGGCCAATTGGGAAAAGAAGGGCCCACTTTAATGTCAAATTTGGGGAAAAAGGGGGGGCATGGTCAAACAATGTTAGGGAGGTCAAAATAAAAAGCCACAAAATGGGAGGGGCCCAAGGTTTTTCCCTAGAAAAAAAATTTCCAAGGATTTCGGCCTCCATCGGCTTACCTCTTCTCATAGCGCATGGAGCAATCTGTTTCCAAGTTAAGAAACTACATGAATTACATATTCTTTTACAACGGAGAACCAGGCCACCTTCTTTCATTGCTCTGTGGTTCACTTCTGAGCCTTAGCATACTCTTTGGGATAAATAAGCCAGCCCTACCAGCCTTTTTTCTGCAGTTTTTACCCAGCAACTGCGCCCTCCCGACACCTTTCTATCATAGCCAGCATTAACTTTTTTCAACACTTTATGCTGCACTAGTTCTTCGGTGAGTTCAAGTGAGACAGGCTAGCCTTCACGTCCCCTAAACACTAAGAAGTCTAAAGTGCCCATGATCCTGGATCTAGGAATCCGCTACAAGACCTGGTGTGTTGGAGATTAGCTTAGTTACTGGTTTACAATTGACAGGGCAACGGCATACTTCCTATAACCCTCAAAACCTTTAGGGCATGTCCCCACGGCAAGGGTTTTTGGACGGTTTTTCCGACGGTTTGCGGTTTTAGGAACCGTCGGAAAACCTGCAACAAACTCTCTCTCATAGACTTTAATTGAAAAACCGCCCTGCAGTCCCCACTGAACGGTTTTTCCGCCGGGCGGTTTTTCAGACCGCCGGCGGACTGCAAAACATTGAACAAGCACAATCTTCCGACCGGTGTCTAGACAGAAAATTAACATTGGAGTCAATGTAAACCACTCAAAACGTAACCGGCGGTTTTCGGTTTTTGCAAAAAAAAAGTGACGAATAATCCCACCTATAATGGGTGTGTTTTTGGAGGTTGAAAAACAGTACAAAAACAGTACCAAAAACAGTTCAAAAACCGAAAACAGATTTTTTTGTGACAAAATGGCCATGTCCCCATGGCAAGGGTTTTCGGCCGGTTTTTCAGCCGGTTTGCGGTTTTTCAGACCGCCTGAAAAACCGACCCAAAATTAGCACAATTGTGCTCTATGGAAAACCCGTGCAGCAGTCCCCACTGCACGGGTTTTCCGTCGGGCGGTTCGGCGGCAAAACATTGAGCAAGCGCCATCTTCCGTCCGGTTTTCGGACGGAATCTGTGCTGCTCAATGGGAAGGGGGAGGTCTGTTCTCCGCTCATCGCGGAGAAAAGTCGCCCCCCCTCCGCGGCCGTGGGGACGGGCACTAAACAGGACAAATACCGGCCGGCAAACCGGTCAGTATTTGTCCTATGCCGTGGCGGGGCGGGAGCGGGGGGCCGGCACCTCGCCGGCCCATAGACTTGCATTACCAGCGGCGCGTATACGCCGCTAGTAATTCACATGTCAATTATATCCCCGCCCGGCGGATTTGCCAAGCAGGGAGAGGAGACGTAATACATAGTCCTCTAGGAGAACTGTGGATTACCATAATGACTTGGACGTATTCCAGCCGTAATTTGCGCACTCCGGCGCGTAATTACGGACTGAAATACATCCAGTTTTAAGCCGTGTGAACATGCCTTACTGTCCACGGGTCTAAGTAATCAAAAGTGAGAGAGACAGAACTCCAGACAATAATTCAATGCGGCTTCAATTTTATTGTTATAGTTACATAATCCTCCAGTCGTTTCCATCATTCTTATAATGATCCAGAATATGTCAATATTTCAGGCTGTGAACTGCAAAATCTCATTTTAAAGAATGTAGATCTGATAGTAGGGCCAGATGATAAATAAGCTTTGGTAGTGGCTCTATGTAAGCCGGTTAGCAGTAGTACTAGGTAAAAGACAGCTTGGGTTCGATCTAATGGAAGACAGAAGAGGTAGTGTGATACAAATAGAAAGGTGTTAGAACATACAGACCAGGCAGACTGCCCAAGCTGATCTGTGTTTATCATTGAATACACCTGCAATGAACATTTGAGTGTAAGCAATGGACCATGGAGGGTTGCCTGGTCTGATGAATCATATTTTCTTTCATGTTATGTAGATACATAGATGCGCATGTGTTACTTACCTTGGAAATAAATGGCACCAGGATGTATCATGGGAAGAAGATAAGCTGTTTGATGCTCTAAGCAATTCTTTTCTGGAAAGTCTTGGGTCATGGAATTTATGTGGATGAGAATTTGAAACGTACCACCTACCTAAACATTACTGCATAGCCATGAGTAAAAGGCTTGTATTTGATGGTGTGGGATAATGTTGCCAATGTAATTCTTTTTCCATTTTTTCCTCGTGCTATATGATCTGTTTTTTAATGGATGAATAATAAAGAGTTTGGATTTTTATAAACCTTCCTTTGTCTGGCTGAGCTCCCCTCTCTCAATGTGAAGCTGGTGGTTCCTTGATTGCTACCTACCTAAACATTGTTATGGCAACAGTATTATCTAATGGCAGGGGCTTGTTTCAGCTGGAAAATGCACAGTGCCACACTGCAAAAATTGCATGAATAGCAAAAATAGTTTAAGGAATAAGACAAAGACTTCAAGAGGTTATCTTGGCCTCCAAAAGGATCTGCTGCTAAAATCCTGATGGCACATAGCAGGGGGCACCTTCAGAGCTCTTGTGGTGTTCCTGCCTCACAGGTCGAAGTTGTTTTGGTGGCATAAGGGAGACCTACATATTATTAGACAGGTAGGTTCAGTGCTGTTGTTGATCGACACATCTCTCTTATTCAAGGCTGGAAATTCCTGCATCAGTACATAGATGGACACATTCTTACACACACTAATAATTAGGCACTTTATACTTTCATGCTGCTAAAATGATAGAAACTATTTTTCATCATTTGACAATTCTGTAAATATATATTAAATACATGAAAAAATGGGATTATAGTAAAGAAAACAGGTGCTATAGGGACTTTACCGTGTACTTATTATATAGAGGATGTCCAGGTTTAGGTCGAGGAGGTAGATCTGGTTGCTGTCTTTTCAACACTTGACTCTTTGATCTATTGAGCCCAGATGCATTATGTTTTGCACTTATGCCAACATCAGAGGACGATCGGGGAAAGGCATCTCGATTTGAGGCATTTTTGGAGATTTTAGGGGGTGGAGGTCTTCCAGGTGGTCCTTTCTGAAGAGGTGGCTGTGGAGTGTCTATCACTTTAACACCAATTGGTCTAGATCAGAATAGACAGTAATGAATGAATAAAATATATATATTTTTTTAAATACATTTGAGGCATAGGACATCACTAAAATGGACAGGCATGAAATGTAAGTCAGGGAAGTACATTATCAATATAACCCTTATCACTAAAACACCTATCATCTTGTCACATGCTCACCTATTAGGTAGTACTGGCTTAGACCAAGTCTCTTCTGCATTGTCAAATTGCTCCCATTCCTGAAATAGAGAAAAACCATGAATAAACATTCGGATAAAATAGATAAAGTTAAATTAATGCGGATATATAGCTATGTGTAACTGACCGCTACCACAGCTAGCAATAGTTCAGAAACCATGGCAACACATATAAAATACAAGTCACCCACCTTTCTAATCGAAGGGCGTGCCCTTGCAGTTGTTTTACTGAATAGGCTTCCAACTGGTTTTTCAGTGGGAAGGGGTGGAGGAGTCTGAAGCTCTTCACATGCTGTAAATAGATAATATTACACTACTTTACTAGCTTTCTATTCATTCTTGAAGAGACCACAACTGCCAAACATTTTAAAGGAGCTACCTACAACTACCTCTTATGTATGATGTTACTTCTCTTCTTAGTGACTGACAATATGTATTTAAACCTGGGGGGCGTGGCCTACCTGGAGATGTAGATAGACGCACTTAGTGAGAGCTCCAGCCTGGGACTTTGCAAAACGGCTCATCTAAACCTCCTGCGGCAATCAAACCAACCCTTGGACCACCCCAAGACCTGCAGTATATTGCAGGGATCATTTTGAGACCACCCGCACCTTTCTGCGACACACAGAACCGGAGTTCTGGCGTAAGAAAAAGAGAAGCCTGCTTCTGCTTCCAGAGACGGCGGCCATTTTCCCGCTCCCGCACTTACTCACCGCAGACATCTGCTGCCAACCCTCCTCGCTCCCAGTGAGGCCCGATCAAACAGGGATACAAAGAACCGGAGCGGCGACCATCCACGGTGCTTGCCTGCCGAGGGACCGCAAATCTGCCAAACAGTCCGCGACCGCCACGCGGAAGGAAGCTGCTCATCTAGCCGGGCTCGGCTTACAGGTACCGGCGCCCGACGCCATTTCACCGCTGCGCCCTGTCCCACAACACCGGAGCTGCGACCGGTCGCGGTGTCTGCCTGCAGAGTACCTGCACACTCACCGAAAGCCCGCACTTAACCCGCTAAAGGAAGCTGCTCATTAAGCCGGGCTCAGTGTGCGGACATTGGCAGTTGATGCCATCTCACCACAGCGCCCTGTTCCACAACTCTGTTATATCCCCCTAATCAAGGGAACAGGGTTCAAACACACTGAATCTCTCGGTTCATCACTGAACCTCTCGGTCCACCACTGAAGGAGTGAGAAAGGGGACTTTGACCATAAGAACATCGATGAACCCTTACCCTATCTTGTAACAGGCTTGGTCAGAGATTCATATTGCGAACCCGCCATTGCACACCTGCTAGTAGCGTTTGGCGCCATTTTGATAATAGCCTGCACACTATACCACAACTACTCCTTTTCTAACATAAGGAATTGGTGGGTGTTGGAAAACTTGCTCCTTCTCTCCTATCATACGATAACGGAGGAGACTATCTTAATCGTTTATCCCCCTGGTACATCCTGTTTATATTTCAATTAGCAGTTAACCCCTTATTATCCTGAGGACGCAACAACTTCTAAGGAGACTCCTACTACTCCAATTTACTCAGTCTCTTACAAATTAACACTGCTTGTCAGCAGCCCTAAGACCTAACCCTCCACTACTTATTAGGACTCCTACCATGGTACAAATCTGCTAGAAAACCTCCACACTGCGTCATAACACTTCAGTTCCATGATCTAAGAGTCAACACATCTACCTCTACTCTGAAACGTGCTGGAATTCGCTAACTCTTACTAACTATATTGAACCTACCTTTCTTCAAGTTGTGGACAGTATTTTTCCCAAATTCAAGCGATCTCTACATCTCCCCGATAACCAACACATCCTCTGTGTACCCATAAACGGCCCTGAACTTTCACTTAAGAGCTCCAATTATTTAAAAGAAAAAAAAAAAAAAAAAGGAGGGAGAATATCTTCTCTTCACGCCTGCTTATATGTCTTTCCGCACTCAGAAAAAAATGAGAGGCTCTGCAAAGAAAGCACCACGATCTAAACCTGCAAAGCTCACTCAATTCTTCCAACAATCTTCCCCACTTTTAAAAGCTCTAGAAGACCAAAATCCTTTTTCTCAGCTATCAGCAGCTTCTCCACGCCCTGAATCAATAGAGATGGATTCCCAAGATTGCGCAGATCCAGCTCCTTTAACCGAATCCACACTCCAAAGACTCTTCTCAACTTTTAGGGATACACTCCACAGAGACTTCAAGCAAATTATGACAGACCGTAAATCAGATATACAATCCTTGGTCTCAAGAACGGACCACATTGAAAAGAAAATGGCAGACTTCGCCACATCACACAACTTATTGATAGACGCTAATGCAGAGCTAGAGGAAGAGGTACAGCGGCTGTCATCTAAGATCCTCGACTTAGAGGATAGATCCAGAAGAAATAACATTCGAATTAGAGAAGTCCCTGAATCAGTGAACACAGATGCTCTCGCACCCTTCTTAACAGATCTTATGGCAAATGTACTCCCAAACGCCTCTCAAACGGAATTAGCGATTGATAGAATCCACCGCCTTCCAAAGCCCAAACATCTTGCAGCATCTATACCAAGAGATGTCATCGCCAGAGTACACTTTTTCAAGACCAAAGATAAATTCCTGAAATCCCTGAGAAGTCATATCTCGTTACCAGACAGATTCGCTAATCTGTCCATCTTCCCAGACCTATCAGCTGGCACTATGCTCAAGCGTAAGGAATTTACACATCTCACTAAAATCCTCAGAGATCATAACATCAGCTACCGCTGGGGCTTCCCGGTAAAGCTAATCGTAACAAAGGATGGAACTGCTTACACCTGCAATTCTCCGACAGCAGCAAAGGAGCTGCTCCAGTCATGGAACCTAATATCCTCACCCACCACACCCACCAATTCACCGCAAAGAAAAGGACCCACCAGACCAGAAGCCATCACCCCACTTTGGTCCGAAAAAGTGAATAGATCCAAACCGCGCACCAATAACTGATAAGTTTCTTGATAACTATCAGTAAATCCTGAGTCCTTGGAGCTACTCCAGTTCGCTATCAACACATCTTGATAGTCTTGTTCGGGTCCTATCCCCGTTAGTTTTTACCTACTACAGATTGAGGCAATAGACTTGCCCCCTTGTTTTATTTCCAGTCTCCCTGGAAATACTTGCTCATTTCTTGTATTACCACATGTTTCAACGTATGCAGTTCTTTTGCATTTTTTTAGTTCAGTTTGGAAATATGTTTCTATGCCATGTACAGTCTATAATTAAGAATTTTGTAACCGGCCCACTTGAAACAACAGTGACGATATGTGTGTTCCACCTAATCTTTTATGACTCTCAAAATGGCTATCAAGTTTCTCTCACTCAATGTTAATGGTCTCAACTCGCCACTTAAGAGATCGTTGATATGGAGGGATATTTTGAAGTCCTGTGCTGATGTGGTCTGTTTGCAAGAAACGCATATCAGGAGTACTGATTTATTCCGACTCAAACATAAAAAATTCCCTCACGCTTTCCACTCAGCACTGGACGTCAAAAAGTGTGGGGTCTCCATATTTGTTAAAGATTCTATAGCCTTTTTTTACACCAATCATTCATAGACGCCAAGGGTAGATATGTAATTATCCAATGTACGCTTAACAATGTAGCCTACACCTTAGTAGCTTTATACGCCCCCAACACCCACCAGATTTCCTTTGCCTCCAAACTAATCTCTAAAACCAAAAAATCCTTAAAGGTAATCTTGTCATGTGTGGAGACTTTAATGTTATAATTGATAAATCGCAAGATAGATCTAATGTCAAATCTAGGCACATCCCTGAACTGAAAAAACTTATGACAGAGGAGAATCTCCACAACCCCTGGCATTACTCACACCCCACTGATTCAGATTTCACCCACTACTCAGCAGCTAAAGATTCACATGCTAGACTTGACTACTTTTTGCTCAATAGGCAAGCTTTACAATCTGTCTCCCACTCCTCTATTGGTTACAAGACTTGGTCAGACCACGCACCGATTCTCTTGTCATTCAAAGACGGTTTTTCTCCCCCTTTCCACTCCCCTTGGCGCCTTAATAATTTCCTGCTAAAGTCACCAAAAGTTGTTCAAGAAGTAGAGAAGGCCCTCAAAGAATATTTCGAATTTCATGTTCCCTCTGCTCCATCGGAGGAAATAGTATGGTGTGCACACAAAGCGTATGTCAGAGGTCTTCTCATTTCCATTTCCAAGAGGGAAAAGAAACTTAGAGACAAGGAACTTAATGAGGTGCTGGACGGTATTAAGACCTTAGATTCCCGATTTAAAACAAATCCTTTCCAAACCACTAAAGAAGAACTGAGCCAATTGAAAAAACGATTAAGTATCCTGCAATTACAACAATATGAAAACCAATTAAATAGATTAAAATGGAATTTCTATTTACAAGGCAATAGGCCCAGCAAACTACTAGCGAAGAGAGTGAAAGTCTTGCAAGCTAAAACTAGAATTCTGTTCCTCACGTCCCCCAACCAAGGGAAAATCTGCGATCCGCAAAAAATTTCAAACGAGTTTGCGAACTATTACAGCTCATTATATAATCTGAACCGAGATCCCTCCATCTTGCCAGTCACAAAAAGAAAGCATTGATAGTTTTCTCAATGAGGTTGCCCTCCCCTCCCTATCAGATGACCAATTGTCCTCCCTCAACCTCCCTATCACACTATTCGAAATTGAAAAAACAATTAAACAACTTAAATGTAATAAATCCCCTGGACCAGATGGTCTTACGAATGAATATTTCAAACTTTTTAGTAATACGCTACTCCCACACATACTGAGACTCTTCAACTCTATCACCAAGAAAGGGGCTCCCCCAAATGAAATGCTCGCAGCCACCATATCGACCATCCCTAAACCGGGGAAACCTATAGACCAGGTCACCAATTACAGGCCAATATCCCTGCTTAATTCAGACATCAAAATATACGCTAAAATCCTGGCCAATAGACTTAATGATATACTCCCTTTTTTGATCAACAAGGATCAAGTGGGCTTCGTGAAAAACAGGCAAACAAGAGATGGAATAAGACGGATAATAGACATCATACAACTAGCACAAACAGAAAGGATACCTATTGCTCTCCTGTCTTTAGACGGAGAACAAGCCTTCGACAGGATAAACTGGGATTATATGCATAGAGTCTTATTAAAATTTGGTTTCTCTGGCCCTATCCTGACAGCAATATTATCTCTATACTCTTGCCCTTCGGCCAAAGTCTTCGCCTCAGGATTCCTCTCAAATAGTTTTAAAATATCCAACGGCACTAGACAGGGTTGCCCTTTATCTCCCCTCATTTATGACCTCTGCGCTGAGCCGTTGGCGGAACACATTAGAAGCACTCCTCACATTAAAGGAATTCAAATAGGCCAAGAGTCCCACACAGTAAGCTTATATGCTGACGACATATTGATCATTTGCCAACAGCCGAGCTCCTCTATACCTGCCCTTCTCTCCCTGTTAAAACGCTACGCCACAATATCTTATTACAAACTCAACATCACAAAATCCACTCTCCTACCCATCAATTGTCACCAATCATTAAAACTACAATTGTCAGACGTAGATCTTATATGGGCTGGTGAATATATTCCTTATTTAGGAATCAAGCTCTATCCAAACAGAGGCCACAATTAAAAAAAATCTAGAAGACGTCACTGCATCTATCCTTAGAGAAATCAACAGATTAAATTAACTGCATCTCTCATGGCTAGAACGCATCAACCTAACCAAAATGCTTCTCTTGCCCAAATACTTATACGTTGCTAGATCTCTTCCATTCTTGTTCCCTGAGACACTAATTAAAGATCTACAACGCCATATCCTAAACTTTATCTGGAGATCTGGTAGACCCAGATTTAAAAAACAATTCCTATATAGGAAAATGATTCATGGTGGTATATCGGTACCTAATCTACTACATTACAATTTAGCTTCCATTCTTGAACCTTTATACTTCTTTTGGAACTCACCACAGGACCATCATTGGACCTGCATAGAAAATGCAATAATCAATAAGGGATCATTTAAAGACCATATCACGGCAATACTATTTGGAGGCTCACCCCAGAACTACCCATTATTATCTCTCTCTCACGCAGCCGGTGTCTGGCACAAATTCATAGCGACCAAACAAAAAGTACAACTGGACAAGTTATCTTGCCCACTATCCACATTGCAAATTATGATATACATCTCAAGCTGGATAACATTAGGAATACAAAAGGTGGGAGACCTATTCCACAATGGACACCTTAAATCATTTGAAGAATTAGCCCAACAATTTTCAATCCCTAAACATCAATTCTTCTTATACCTTCAAGTACGACATTGGGTTCAGACTCACAAATGGCCTTTACAATCTCATATTTCCTCGCCATTTTCTAACTTCCTTCTGAAAAAAACTCATAATATAAAAGGTTTGTCCTCTGCTTATCAAACCTTATCTGATACAGACTTAGATGTTAAACCTACCTATGCAACAAAATGGGAAGGTGAATTCAACATCTCATACCCAACGGAAGATTGGATCATGGCGGCTAATATAGCAAATAAATTCTCCAGATGCGCCAACCATGTCGAACTCTCGAGGAAAATACACTTGAGATGGTACTTAACCCCCAACAGACTTGCTCATAGTGGCGCTGGCTACTCTCACCTTTGCTGGAGAGGCTGTGGAATGAAAGGCTCCCTATCCCATATGTGGTGGCATTGTCCGCTAATTAAACCCTTATGGCAAGAACTAGAAACCTTACTAAGAAATCTCTTTAACTGGGCAGTGAAATTAAAGCCTGAGTTAGCAATACTGGATTTAAACTTTGAAGAAATACCCTACTCCTTCCGTACGGTATTCTCACATGCTTTGATAGCAGCCAGAAATGTGATAGCCTTCCACTGGAAGACCCCTTACACACCCAACATTAATGAGGTTATAACTAGAATAAATAGACAATGTCATTGTGAGACCTGCCTAATAACGCCTCCCCATGCATTATCAAAGATCAGAGATAACTGGACACCATGGCTGCAATCTAGCTACTTCTATTAATACAACCCTTCTCTGTGTCATATCCAATGAGTTTTTTCCTGTCATAATTCCCTTAAGCGGAGTCTCCTTGTATTCATTTATCATGGCCTAGAAAGACCTACAGATCCTAATAGTTGCTGTTGACTGAACCTCGATGATCTAATGTTTGATCTCCTCTTATAGAACATGGCATATGTTATTTTATTTGTTGTTGTCTTCATTTCCCTGTCCCCCCCCCCTTTTTGTCTTTCGTGCTTTCATAACCCACATTTACCCAAGATGTTAAAATACTCTGTTTTGCATCATTTTGGTAAACTTCAATAAAGATTTTGCTGTAAACAAAAAGAAATAAAAATCATTGCTGAAGAATATGTATTTAAACCTGTTAATACACTTTTTTATGGCATTGCAGGTGAAGCAAGTGCTTAAATCATGAATGTCAGGCACCTTCTCAAGCAGCCAAGATTTGAGAAGCTTCCAGATCCAGTCTCCAAACCTTTGCAGCCCACGGGTTGAAGATGATGTAGTCCATTCAACGAGACACTGCACTCAACAGGAAATTCTTCTGGAGTGCTGTCTCTTGTCGAACGGTCTCTATCCTTAGGATAAGCGATCAATTTTGAAAGCCTAAATAACCCCTTTGAGGCCTAAAACAAAGGGGTTACTGGTCACTAGATTGTTTATAGAAAAAAAAATATATATATAATGGTTCGGCGCTACCCTTAATTACTGTAGTGCCAGTTGGTTAAACCCAGGACCGGGTGTTTCATGGAATGTCAGCTATGCAAGATTCCCTAGACAACGGTCTCTGACCGAAAACATTTGGGATATGCTCTATGAATAATATGTTATAGGTTTACTAACTTCACCCGGATTTTGTTCTGATTTTGCATACTGTGATTGACATTAATGGAAAAATAAAGATTTTTTTAATTGCTTCAAGAAAATCTGTGTGTGGTTATATGGACTGTGACTAGATTGTTTACAGACATTTCTTACATGTGGTGAGAAAACCTCTTTATCATAAGACAGTAATTTTCATGAGGAGCAGGTTGGGTATGAAATGCCAGGCCCTAGCCTCAAGTCCCGGAGAAAGCAAGACTTCCCAAACCATAAAGGTATGTTCACACGGCCAATTGCAGGGCGTACAGTACGCCTAGCAATTCCGCCGGGTGTTTGGGAGCTCGCGCCAATCGCCGCATACTCCCGCGAGGTGGGATGGGCAGTAGCCCGCCGGCCCATAGACTGTCATTACTCGTGGCGCGTAAGCGCCGTGAATAAATGACATTTCAATTATCTCCCCGCACATACAATACGATTGCATTGTACGAGCAGGGAGAGGAGGCGCAATCCATAGTTTTCTATGAGAGCTGTGGATTACCGTAATGACTGGGGCACATTTCGCCTATATTAGAGCGCAGTACGCTCTCAATATGTGGCGAAAAGTGTCCCAAAATAAGCCGTGTGAACATACCCTAAGGGAGAAAATGTTGCCACTAACAGAATTTCTTTAACCTCTTAACGACCGCGCACCGTCTTTTGACGGCGGCCGGTGCGGGTCGTTCGTCTGCAGCGACGTCTTTTGACGTCGCTGCAGACATCGGGGTTTGCGGCGACCGGCGCCACAGCTGCGCTAGGATCGGGGCTGAACTACACAGCCCCGATCCAGAGCATGTCCTGCAGGCATCGGGGAGCGGAGGAAACCTCCGCAACCCGATGCTTTAACCCTTTGATTGCGGCGGTGCGTTACTGCAGCGCAATCAAAGGGATCCCCTGCTCTGTCGGGTGGTCGGAACGCCCGGTCACCCGACAGAGCTCAGGGACCGGCTGCACAGTCAGCTCTGGGGACCTAGCATGGCCCCAGAGTTGTCTGTGTAAGAAGCCAGTGATTAGGACGCACTGTGTGCTGTCCTAATCACTGCCTGTGTCAGACTGACACAGATTAGCATGTATTAGCATATATGAATATGCTAATACATTACTAAGTGTAAAAAAAAATAAAAAAATCTTAAACAGTTCTCCCTTCATGGGAGTCAAAAAAAAGTACAAAAAAACCATAAAAAGTGTAAAAAAAAGAATAAAAAAATAAATAAAATAAAAATAAATATTTAATAAAAAATAATTGTACATAAATTACACGCACAAAAAAGCTACACATATTTGGTATCCACACGACCGTAATAACCTGTAGAATTAATCTAACAAGTTATTAAGTGTGAAATGTGAATGGTGTAAAAAAAAAATTAAAAAAACAAAAAAAATTTTTGTAAAAAAATAAAAAAAAAATTACTGCAATTATTTATAAGTGTACTTAAACTATTCCGTTATAAAGTACAACTTGTCTCGAATAAAAACGAGGCCTCATCCAACTGCGTCATTGAAAAAATAAAAAAGTTACAACTGTTTAAACGCAAGGAGGCCAAAACTAAAAAAAATGTTCTGGTCATTAACTACTTTTCAGGCGTTCGGCTTAAGGGGTTAATGCCCGTTTCCATCTTTAACCCACTTCTTTATTATAATGTGCACAGCAGTTAGTTTTTCTTTTCTATGTATTAGTAATATATCTAGTGCACATATCTCCAAAACGAATGCATAGCCAACAGCAGATGAGGCAAATTCTATAGCATTCTACATCACACATGATCTAGAGCAGCTTTGTATTTCTATTACTGCTTATATGTGATTTGATGGGAAAAGTTTTAAAATAAAAAAAAAGTCAAAAGGTAGCAAAGCGACAAATGGTATTTTTATTGCTAACCTGACAAAGTCCTTCTATCCCCTTATAGCCCTATGACTTCTATATAGCAACATGCTTATAATTTGCTATACCCCTTGTTTCCATGTTAGTCACAGAAGGAAACAAAAACGTGGCGGGAAGTCACCGCACTCAGAAGCAGCTTCCAGGAGGGTGATAATTGCCACATAATGGTCAGTTACGTCTTTGCAGGAGACAAAGAATCTTTGTGCGATGCTTACATTTGCCTAGTTTACCAGAGATCCGGATGACTGTAGGCTTTCTGAACACGGTAGGAGGAGCTGGCTGCTCCTTCTCAGCCCCATCCTTGGAAAACAGCTGGAAGGGATCTAAGGAGAGAAAACATTTTCCTCGGAATTTGGAATGTGGACACGATAACAGCAAACACACGGCCTTCAATCATGTTGCTGACATTCTCCAGTGTGCTTACATCAATAAAAATAAAGTAGATTATAAAAGGGGGTTGTTTTAAAAATCCTTTTTTGTGGAAAGTAAGTTAGACATGCCATAGGAGCATCATTTCTGGGTGTCGCTGTTCCTTGTGGGCAGATAGATGCTAGATGGATGATTCGGATATTTGTTATCTTGCAGAACAGACTATTTGAAATGGTTAAACTCAGTGGAAAATCCCTTAATGGGGTTGTCTCCCTATAAGGATTGCTTCTCATGTTAAAGATCTTGCAAAAACAAGTCACTTCGCAATATGTGTCTATTAACAATGTCCTACCTATTCTTAGATATCCCCTCTTGTATGGGCTGCATCATCTCCTCAGGTTGCTATAGCTACAGACCTGTTCGATCTCTCCTGATTGGCTGCCAGTGTTGGTCACTATAGCTACAGTCCTGGTGTCCTGAGCAGCTTATCATTGCAGGCCAATAGTAGCCAGTAAAGACCCTTGAACTGACAAATGAAAGTGAGAAAACAGGACTGAGGTAAGATGAATCGATGTAGTGAGACAACTCCTTTAAGGATAATAAAAATTATCACATCAGAGGTGGTAATGTCTGGGTGAACCCAGCCCCAAGTGTTCATCTTTTCTGTAGCGCCCCTCAGAAATGAAGCATTACACAGTTGCCATTGAAATGTATGGGCTGTCACTCACTGATGTGCTAGAGCTTTCAAGCTAACAGATATCCTTTGTAGCCATTCATTTTTCTGGCTAATCGGTAAGGAACCCTTGTTTTTCTAAACCAGACAGCTGTTTTTGGATGGACCTTTTAAACAACATTATGAATGCAAGCATAAATTTAAAAAAAAACAAAAAAAACAAAAACATTGTCCGAAGTCTGACTTTAAATAAAATTTCCACTAAGTAAAATGACAGGACAAAAAAAAAATATGCAAAGATCAACAGCGCTATTGCCTAAAACCATCAGGTTGTAATGGTCACTAGGCAAATCAATGTTAGAAATAAAAGCAAGGATGCCTAAATAATAAATAGCATGTTAGCGTTCAGTACAACATTAAAGAGGTTTTTACCCATCTCATAAAATCCTCTCTCTGGCCAGCTCATTGTCGCTACAAGCCAGCCTCAGAATGGGGATAAGGCAGCACTTGCTCAGATCTCATCCATTCAAGTCTGAGGGAGTTTTGAATATATTTGAGCAAACCCGCTTGGGTATACTCTGAACTCCCATCAAAATAACTGAAAGAACTGAACAAGAACGGTCATCCCCCTGTTCTCTGAGGCTCCTGGTGTGCTACGAACTGGCCACAAAGAGGATTTTAGGAGACGATAAAAACTCCTTCAAAGCTAAGCAAACTAAATCCCCAATCAGGAAATTGCTCAATATATGCAGGGGGAGGGAAGTAATGGAGAGAGAATTTTTTTTTTCTCGGAAATTGTCAGAAGAAATGAATGATTTCGGCATAATTTGACTATTGGTCAGCTGTCCAAACTTATGAATAATAACCATATGCAGCGATTTGTTTTCAGTTTATCCAGTATATTTCCTAATTTATCTGCGCTGTTATCTGTTCTTACCAACATTTGCCTTTGAATCCCCGATGACTTCTGGACTGGGTAGACCTGGAGTTAAAACATCATCGTCAAAGTTGATCAGGTCACCCACTGACTTGCTTTGCATTACTCTGGCTCCAGATGGTTCTACATTGCTAAATGCTTTGGCTTGAGAAGTTACAGAGAATTTCGGAGCAGGAACAAGGGTCTTGGCTCCCACTGATACAAGGTTATCAGTTTGAATGGATTTTTTAGGCAGCAGAGGCCTTGGAGCAGGAATTGGTAATTTTCTGTCAGACTCTTTACTGTTGTTAGTGGATGCCCCAAGAAGACCATCAGGAAACTCATTACTGTTGCTTTTTGAGAGATTCGGCTTTGGTTTCTTTGGCAGGTCGGGTTTGGTCACACCGCTGGTATCTTGTAGACTTGACAGCACAAGCCCCTCTCTTGGTGTAAATTTTGGTTTATTGTCTTTCCCAGGGTCCCATTCACCAGAAATTCTGTTGGATAATGGTTTAGGAGCTAATATAGGCATTGTGGTGACAGCACCCCTAGTGTTGATGGAACGTGGTGCAACTTCTGGTCTTTTAGAATGCTCTGAACCTTCACCTTGAGACTCAAAGGCTTTAATCCTTGACACAATACTATTTTGGCTTCTTTCATGGCTCATATTGTTCATTTCTAATAAGTCCCCCAGAAAATTATCATCAAACCCAGAACAAGACTGGCTGGAATGAAGTTCTCCTTCGCTTGTACCTTGGAAGAAGATCTCACTGCTACCTTGATAAACACTTAGATTATTGTTTGCTACAGGTTTAAGATTTGATTTTGTCCTTGGCCTTGGCACTGGGTATCTGGTGATATTTGATTCTTCATATCGGGTGCTGGTCCCAGCAGTATTACTGACTGCTATCTGGATGGCACTGTCCTGAACATTGTTGGTCACAAAAGGTAGTGACTGGCGTGATCTCTCAGTTGTCCTTTGCACTGATAATTTAAACATAACACAATTATTACATAAAAGAAGTATTTATCCAAGTATTTGATCACCATAACCTAAACTAGAGTTTTTGAACTATACTAAGCAAGCTAAGTCATCCATTCCAGATAGCAGATACACGTCTAAGCTAGTGAATATGAATTTATAGTTAATAATGTACTCACTAGAATATAAAATGGAACTTAGAATCCTTTTATCTGACTATTGTAATCACTTTGTGAAAAATCACCGAAGATTATCCTTCATTGTTGCATATAACAGATAGAAAATTAATGAAAACAAGTTGGATATTGCAGTAACCCAATAGTGACTTCCATTATTTAAGCGGATATTGCAGACATATGACACACATTCATTCGATAAAAATTAAGTTTCAAAAAAAAAATCTATGTTCATACTATAGTTAACTTATGTTTTCTTAGTTAACCAAAAGAAACTTACCTGTGGCTTGATCACAAGTGACCGGCTGATAAATTACATTATTGCCGGGCCCTTTGTAATCATCTTCCAAGTGAAAGTCAGTTTGTGTTGCACATGTGGTTGTCCGCCTGGGTTCAACATTAGAATTGCTTGTGGCTACCTGCACTTGCGTGATTTCTTTAATTACCTGCTCATAGGACGGTGGCTGCTGAAAACATACAAAAACTGTCACAATCTACTTTTATAAAAAGTGAACATAAAACATTTTTGGTAAGGTGACTACAATCAAAAACACTAGAGATAAAGAAACTTAAAGGGGTTATATAATTTCATTAAATGTTCTTCAGAATAAGGGGACAGTGAAAACAAGCAACTTTGCAATATGATGTCATTTGCACAGCTGTCTTGTTTTCACTGTCTCCCTTATCTTCATTTTCTGTAAACCCTGTTCCCCAGTGGCGGTCGGATCCCACCTCTTTGCATTTCATTGGCTGACGGCTCTACTAATTTACATTCTGTTCGCCTCCCCCTCCCCCCCCTCCCCCGGTCGTATTCATGGGAGCGTGCATTCCTGCCTCTCTCACTCAGAATAAGGGTCCGGCAAAAATTTCACGCTGTACAGCCCCCAGCTCCTCATTGACTCTGTAGCTGCTTCTACAATCAGAAAACAGCAGAATTGTGCCTAATGCTCCTGCGTGTAAGGAGCAGGCAACATTTCACTCTGCACAGCCACCAGCTCCTCAGTGACACTGCAGCTGCTTCTACAAACAGAAAACAGCAGAATTGTGCCTAATGCTCCTGCATAGAAGGGAGACGGATCTGTGCTCTGGAGAAGTTCATAGAAGACTGGATTCAACTGTAACAAACCTCCAGCTGTGAGAGGAGAAGAGATCAGTGCTCTGAGTTCATAGAAGGCGGTCTAGACTGAATGCAGGCCAGTGGTATGTAAACAGCTCTTACAAAATAAGACTGCAAAAGGAGAGGAACGACACATGACATGTGGAGGGGAGGGGGGGGGGGGGTTTGAACACACTGACTTGGAAGCGAGCATGAACAGTGAAGGGGGGGGCGATGTCATCCCCCTTCAGTTAAGAAACAGCCAGCTGGGAGGGGAAGAAATGCCCCTGGATTTCATGGAACTGAGAAAATCAAGCTACAAGAGAACAACCAAACTGATGAAGCGATACATCCCCTTTAATATTACATCTCATAGCTTAAGAGTTTTTTTCTATACTTTTTAGGGAGTGGAATTTGATAAAGAGGGCCTTTCCTGATATTCTGTTTTAAGCAAATACTAGCATTTTCCATAAACTAAAAATTCTGTCGCATCTGACCCTAAAATGTTGTATAGTCCGCCTGTTATTCCTCCTAGAAATTCATTACCAGTCTGTCAGATGGGTGTTACTAATTGGTGATGTGTCTTTGCACAGTCTGATAGTGTCCAATCAGTGTTGACCGTAAGTGTGTGCAGGGACACATCCCTCTGAAAACTGGAAGGGTAACACCCAGCTGACAGATTCAGTCATACATTTTATAGAAGAAATAACAGAAGAACACCACAACACAGAATTATAAAAGATGCTATTTGCAGTGGTGCCATTTGTCCAGTTATGATATACTTTCATCACAGCAGTATGCAAACAGTTTTAGAACTACTGTCACCTTGGCTCAAAAGCCAAAAATCATCTTTCTTTGCACACATATCCCTCGTTGCTGTCATTGGTAAAAGTGATAATTTATCAGAGTTGCAGACAGCCTATCGCACACCTTATATATCCACCAAGCCAGCTCTCACAACATGTGGCTTCCTTCATGAGCTCCGCGCTGTCAACATCAAAAGCAGGTAGTGGTTATAATAATGTGACCTGAGTCACCCTTATCCTTTTTTTTTTTTTTTTTTCAAGTTCATAAACATATATACCAGACATAAAGCCTAAACACAGTATCAACAAAGTGTAAGATTGACATTTCTAGGTTGAGAATTTTAGATAGAAAAAAAATTAAATATGTTTTTCATCAACTTATTTGAGGATACAGTGCAAGCACAGGTTCACTCTACCAGTCTCAAACCATTTGGTTATCCAAAAATATAGGGGACTCAAATTTCCACGTCTGCTTTATTCAAGAGGGGAGCACTTTTCCCATCAGCAGTCACACATAGGCTGTTATGTATCTGTATGTATTCATGAAGCCCATCAATATCTTCTGAAAAGAGAGTTCTTATCTCATGAATAGACAAGAACTCCTAACTCCAAGGAGACTCCGAACTATGAGACCACTGCATACTCTAATTGCTCCAATTCGCCATATGGCAGACCTCTCCCAGTTGTATTCTGCCCTTTAACAGATGAACATAGTATAGTGACATATCTGCTTTAAAGGGGTTGTCCATTTCATAAAAAAATGATTGCAATATCTACAAGGCCCCCAGTTAAATTAAAAAATAAACTATTCTCACCTTCCTCTGGTGCCCAGTTCTAGGGTTACGACTCCCTGCTCTTTGGTCGACATGCCGTCACCGCTGTGGCCACTTATTGGCTGCAACAGTCACGTGCCATTAATTTACATTACTGTTAGAAAGTGAACAGCTATGAAATGTGATGTAAGTAGAGGCACATGACTACTGCAGTCAACAGAAGACCGGAAAGACACGCCACTGAAACTGGGGACTGGAGGAAGGGAAGTATAAGTTTTTATTATTTCACTGGTGTCCAGGAGATATTGCAACCATTTTGACAACCCCTTTAAGAGAAGCAAACAGACGGATAATTTAGTAAACTTGTGTTTACCTCTGCAGGATGAGAGTCACTAGGTCTCCACTGTGGTGGAGGTGGTGGAGGGAATCCTAAGCCTCCAGGTGGGCCACCATGAAACCAAGATCCAGGACCAATAGGCTCAGCAGCAACAATGGTGATCTCGGGACGTCTGGAGAAGAAAAAAAAATATCACTGTACTGACTGAACACAAATGCAGTAACAGACACTAAACCACAACACACATTTGTCTGAAGTCTATTACCCACATACTCAGGATTAGCAACCAGACATATCATCAGTGAATCCTACAAAAGACAGACATGACCCGTTTCTCCCTCTCACTGCTACAACAAAGTCATTCATGTACACACTACTAAAGCAATTATCTGTTCTTTTGCTTTTCTTTCCATACAATGGAGGATAAGAGGAGATTGTTACGTTCAGAGAATAGCTAGCCCCTAGAAAATCAATGAGATCATTCCTGGGAATGGAAGTTCAGTCCACTGAAAACCTAAAAAATTCACACAAATTAACCCCCATTTCCCTCTGGCCCCATGACCCTGGCGTCCAGGAAATGGCAGTATACTGTAGGTTATTATTCACTGGGATTACCATGCTCTATATCTGGTCAGTGGTTGTAGAGGAAACAGTGACCATGGTGATTTGTTCCTGGTTTAATACAATATAATCTCTACAGAGTCTATGAGGAAACATTATTTTGTTAGTTGAAGATACGGCCTCATCAATGACCCTTCCAGGTTACATATAAGCCCAGTTAAAGCAGCAGTATGGTGTGTGGATCCCAACAAACAACCCTCCATTACTTCTTTATCCTGTGAGTGTGACATCAGGGAGGTGTAACATTGATAATGCTTTTAATTAAAAGGGAACCTACCACCCTTGCGGAGGACAGTATAAGCTGGTGTCAGACATGCTGTTTCCAGATGCAGGAATTTCAGTGCATTTAAAAGGAATCTGTCGTCAATTTATTTTTACTTATTATTAAAACAAGACCCTGATCCATATTCTTTTCTTCTTAGCCGGTTATATTTTCTGATTGTAGATTTCTCAATTTGCTCATCTACTGTATATAGGATTATGGGGGCAGCTTTCTTGCCTGCACTGCTTTTAACAGCATTTAGAGAGATGCTTTACAGCAGCTTCATGGACACAGGAGCCTATGAACTGGATCAGTCCCAATGACTTTTATAGGAGAGGTTTCTAGGCATGCTCTGTGACCTGGGAAGAAGCCAGTGTGCAGGGGGGGGGAGCTGTGACCATCTCCTATTTTGACTGGGTGGATTCTTTTGTTATCATACACTTTAGTGTCTCCTTTCAGTGTAACTCTGCTTTTATGATAATGAGCGACTACTGAAAAGCCATACATGCCAACTCCCGTTTTTTGGCGGGGGGGTCCCTGCTATTTGGGTCCCCCCCCGCCCTTCTCCGGGGGAGTTGGCACCTCCGCCGCCTGATGGCGGGATTTCCTTTAAATGACCGCGGAAAAAAACCGAGTTAAACGCTGGTGTGCTAAATCTGGTGCGCCGGTCGTTATCCCACAGGCGGGTGAACGTCACTTGCGCCGCTTCACCCGCCCGAACCTCACTGAAGGGAGGAGGCAGGAGGGATCGCTCCCTCCTCCCCCTGTTTTCCGGCGCCGCTGTGCGCCGTACACACATTCATGCGTCACAGGGGAAGTGACCCGGCTGCTCTTCACTTTTTTCCCTGTGACACTGCTGAGGAGATGTCCAGGAGCGGGCCCCGTCTGCAGAGCCTGGTCAGTAATGGATTTTATTATTTTTTTTTATTAGTTTTAGGGGGGCTCTTCTGGCTACAATGGGGGGTCTACCTGTCTAAATGGGGTTCTACCTGGCAACAGAGGGTGGCACTACCATGGCAACGAAAGGGGGCTTACCTGGCAACAGAGGGCACACATGTAACAATGGGGGCACTACCTGCACATGGGGCACTACCTGGCAATAATGGGGGCACTACCTGGCTACAAAGGGGGCCTACCCGGCTACTAATGGGGGCATCCTGGGCTAAAATGGGGGGATACCGGGGCTAAAAAAGGGGCCTATGGTACAATGGGGGGGGACACCTTCTAAAAATTTTCACTACCGGGCAAAAAAGGAGGGACTACCTGGCACAAGGGGTGCAAACCTGGGGTACTAAAGGGGTTTCTCCTGGGACAATGGGTCATCCTGGCTACAATGGGGGTCACCTTGCAACAATGGAGGGACTTTCCCAACAAAGGGGGGGACTACCTGGCTACAGAGGGGCACTACCTGGGAAAAAATGGGGGGACTACCCCAAACAATTTGGGCATCTACCTGGCAAAACATGGGGGCACTCCTGCTACTAAAGGGGGCACTACCTGGCTACTAATGGGGGCATACCCGGCTCTAATGGGGGCACTACCTGGCTAAATGGGGGCATCGGCTACTAATGGGGGGACTACCCGCTACAATGGGGGGACTACCCGGGAAAAAGGGGCCACCTGGCTACAATGGGGCCTACCCGGGTACAAAGGGGGCACTACCGGCAAAGATGGGGCACTACCCCGGCAAGAGGGGGCACTACCTGGCAAACAAGGGGGCACTTTCCTGGCAAAAAATGGGGGGACTACCTGTTAGAGGGGGCACTAAATGGGGAAACAAAAGGGGGCATCACCTGGCAACAGAGGGGGGGACTACCCGGAAACAAGGGGGGGTCTACCGGCCAACAGAGGGGCACATGGCAAAACAAGGGGAACTACCTGGGAAACATTGGGGACACTACCTGGCAAACAATGGGGGGCCACCTGGGAAACAATGGGGGGACTACCCGGGAAACAATGGGGGGTACCCGGAAACAATGGGGGGCATCTCCGGTAACAAAGGGGGGGATTCCTGGCTCAAATTTGGGGTTCCGGCTACAGAGAGGGCATCAAATTTTTTTCAAGGGGGGCATTACCTGCCTGTAAGGGGGCATCCTGGTTATGGGGGGCTACTACCTGGCTATAAAGGCACTACCTGGGTTTCTTTCAAAGCCTTATGAGTTAGGTGGAGGGTTTGGGGTTTTGAAGGGGGTGGGAACCGTCAAAATGGGCGGTCCATGCAAATTTTTTCCACTAAAATCCCTGCTTTTTTTAATTTTTCAAAAGTTGGCAACATCGAAAAGCCTCTAACAGAACAAAAATGCCTATTATTAGACCTATGCCAAAGTGAAAATGCAGGGTTAAAAGATGACCTATCGCCCCAGACAAACCTATTTTGTACAGAGGACTAAAACACAAAAAACTTTTCTCAAAAATTTCTTCACTAGGGAAAATCAAAGCATTTCACCTTTTTCAGTTTTTTTTTTTAAAAAAAAAGCCTGGCCCTTTAAGACCGTTCCGAAGCAGGCCCCTCGGCACATGACAAAAAAAAAAAAAAGATCATTATTTGACATTGTGTGAAAGTAACTGTTTCGTGCTTGGGAAGTCCCGTGCAGGGTCGAGCCAAGGTACAAACCAGCGCAGTTAATATACATGCCCGGGGTTTTTATGGAGGAGGAGGCTGAAACAACGGTAACTCTTTCAAACTTGGGCCTCAGTGTGCTGTGCCCGTGCCCCGTATATAGTGAAGTTTCGTGACCCCCTTTTCAAGTAATTATACCCTCCCCCTCCCGCACAATTGGTATCTCCCACAGAAGGATTTCTTCTAGAAAAGGTTCTCCTGAGTTACAAAGTGAAAGTAAAACCTGGTCCCCTGTAATATTGAGGTAAATCCTCTGGATTATTAATGACATGTATTTGAGAAAAGTCTTATAATTTCATCTACTATCAATTTTTGCGTGGAGGTGATAGGTACTCTTTAAGAATTAAAAAAAAAAATATTGAAAGGGATATGGAAAATTTTAAAAAATAACCAAAAATTCTTAAAACATTTATTGAACATAAAAATGTGGCTTAAGCAATGTCATTTTTTGATGACACATTTCCTTTAATGCTCAAATCTGACAGTTTGTAGCCTGTTCTGCCAGAGAGGAGTTCAGCTTATTCATGAAGGGGGGTTAGCCCCACCCACTCATGGTGATTAATCTATTATTGTGAATAGGTTGAAACTTGTGAATAACCAGGTGGGTGGGGCTAGCTGTGGGTGGGCGGGGCTAGTGCTCACTTAGGAATAAACTGGATTAATCTCTGGCAGAACAGGCTGCAAATTGCGAGATTTGAGCATTAAATGCTCAGAAACTGCTGCACCTTACAGATTAAGGGATACAGCGCTGGAAACAGCAGGTCTGTCACTAGCCTGTACTGTTCTCAGCAAGGGGGGCATAATCTATGTGACAGGTTACCTTTAAGTACAAGTGTTCTGCCTATATCCTATGTCTATCAGCTAACAATTATTTGCAGTATGGAGGCAGTCGTCTTGGATACTTTAAAATTTAAACCCAATAAACCAATTTTGCTATGTAGTTAGGAGAGTTTCAACTTAAGACTATTAAAAAATGGATAACAACCCAGAAAAACAGGTAAGAATACTGAACCAGTGAATAATATTTTAATTTGTGCAACAGCTGAACAGGAGATGACCAGGAGATTACTCGAAATATATAGAATCTTTTTTTAATCAGAGAAAATAGTCTTTGGAGATTAACAGTGCTTCCTTTAGATGATGACCGTGCTCGATAAAACACCCAAACTGGACATACAAGTTTATGAACAGGCTCTACCCAACAGTCCTGTTTATGACTCCTTCAACTTTGAAATGAATATTCAGTGGCCAAGGAAGGTCAGAAATGGAACAGAAAGATAGGAGGTCAACAAGTAGCCTTTTGCTAACAGTAAGCATAATATTGCAGTGTCTAAAGCTTATGTACACAGTGCCTAACCTAGTACTTACTGTTAATTAAGGATTTCTTAAAAGGGAAACTTCCGTCAAAAAGGGGTATTTTTGTTACAACCAATATTCCTGGAAAACAATTTTCTTTAGAATTTTTGGCAGCATTTTTTAAAATTTTACTTCAGCAGTCCTATGCAATTAAAAATGACATACACAAACCAGGAAGTAATGCGAGTAGGGGAATTAAAAGAAAATATATATCTATATTCATGGCTGCGGAATAAAGCCTGTCAGACTGCCTTCACAATGAGTTGAGGACATTTGTTCTCCCTTACTTCTTTACTCATCAAGAAAAGGAATGGATCCAGTTAATTAAAAAAATTATAAAAAACAATAACTAATTATTATTATTATTATTACTACTACTGCCAGAATAAAAAACAAATAAAAAATAATTCTCGCCTCTCTCCCTACCGTTCCAGTGCTTGCGCAGCAGCATCTCTTCTATTTACCTTTTGGCTCCTGCCATGTGAGATGTCACTATTGCAGAGGCCGATTGGCTGCAGCAGTCCCGAGGCCGATTGGCTGCAGCAGTCCCGTGACACTTACATCACCGCTTGGAAAACAGCTCCAAAGTTTGATGTAAGGCAGTGGCACATGACATCCCATGTGAAATAAACACGGAGAGAGATGCCACAGAGCCACCACTGGAACAGAAGTGAGGAGGAAGGAGAGCATGAGTCTATGCTATGTCTATACAGCACACAAAAATGCCTGTTTTTCTTCACTGTTTTTCGTTTTCTAAAAACACTGAAAAAAACGACTGAAAAAAGAGGTCTCATGGACTTTTACAGTAATAATGTTCTGTAGTCTCCACAGAACGTTTGTTTTTTGCTTCTTTTATTTTCTGGTTGGTTTTTGAAACATTTCAAAATACGACAGAGCAGAAAACTTACTATTGGAGTCTATGTAAAGTGCTGGATGTTTTTTGGTGTGTTTTTGCATAAATACACAACAAATATAATACTATGCATTTCTGCAAAAATAAAATCACGCCTAAAAACGCTAAACGCACCAAAAAAACGGACGTTTGTTCAGCAACTTTTGAAGGGCAGTGGACAAAAAACTCCGCTTTATGAACGTTTTTAGGATTTGGTTTTCAATGAATTTTTTGTCCAATGCCGTGTAGACCTAGCCTTATTATAATGTGGGCAGCATTACTTTAATTTTATTTTTTTTTAAATCTGGACCACCCCTTTAAGGAATGTTACAGTTGTCGCTTTTTGTGCTAGGATCAGTTCAGAAACCTAGTGTAAAAAGCATACTCGAGTGTGTGAATAGTGTGAACGCATTCTAAAATCTTAAGACATAAAAGAAGAAAATGAAGAAAAGAATAAAACAGAACTGAAAAACATAACAAGGGGCGACTGTTAAAATGACAAAATGAGGTACGTTTGTTACCCAGTTCAATGACGTCCCTCTCAGCAGTTAGAGCCGTGATATAATGGACCTATTACAGCCTCATAATTTCCATGATAAGCAGAAGCCATAGCGTAGATGTGACTAAAGTAACTTGTTCACAGACCAGCACAATATCGATTCCACTGCCGACGTGTGGTTACTATTACTCACTGCAAACAATAAAAATCTGTCTCCTCCACTCCTGGCTAGTGTTTACAAAGAATAGTACACACGGGAGGCACTTAACATTTGCAATTGCTAATAACGAAAAATAAGCCGGGACGCTCTTCTAAGCGCTGGACAGAGCTATGGCTATAAAGACCAGCACTGGATACTTTTGTAATTCCTAAAGGCAAGGGAACTCCGATTTAAACATTGAGGGCGACATGTATGAAATAGTTTAGGTCTAAAACTTTCTTTTTTCCCCATAGATTTCTATGGGGAAAAAAGTGAGTTTTAGACCTAAACCGTTTCATACATGTGGCCCTGAGTGTTTCTCTGAAACTGTACAAAGAATAGTAAATATGTGAAATGGATCTCGTGTGCAGTCTTCAAATTAAACTCAAGTCTCCTAAGATGTGCGATTTATAAAAGTATCGGAACAACTGAGCCATATGTGTCCACAAGGCATATTCCAAAGCTTGATGAAGTCATACGTTTTCTTACGTTTCCACTACCAGACGAGTATAAGCTGTGCTTTTGAAGGATATTCTGCTGCTTTTACTAATGAATTGTGAAGCCCAAAGAACATTACCTCTCCTTATGTCTAAAGCTTTATGTGACACGAGTACAAATTGCAAAGTACTGAGAATTTTCTAGCCCTGTAAACTTTCAGTCCCTTTAACATGTAATTAACTATAAAACATAACTTCTGACAAACCCTTTTACATTCCATCTACTGGTTGTAGACAACCAATGTATGAAGCTTGTTCCACTTCAAAGGCCAAAAAGTTATTAAAAAAAAAAAAAAAAAACAAGCAAAAGAACATTTTAATAACATATTGTAACACATTTGATTTCAGTTTTTATCTGTCTACTTGACTATTTTAAAGTAGAATACATACAGATTTGTAGAAAAACTCCAGAAAAACAAGATTTTCGAGACCTTTAAATGAGTTTTCTAGCTTAAATTAAAAAAATAAAAAAGTTACAGCTCTAGAAGAATAAAAAAAAATACAGTATCTCACAAAAGGGAGTACATCTCTCACACTTTTGTAAATATCGTATTATATCTTTTCATGAGACAATACTGAAGATATAACATTTTGATACAATAAAAAGTTGTCAGTGTACAGCTTGTATAACAGTGTAAATTTGGAGTGCCCTCAAAATAATTCAACACACAGCCATCAATGTCTAAACTGCTGGCAAAAAAAAGTGAGTACACCCTCAAGTGAAAATGGATAAATTGTGCCCAAAGTGTCACTAATTTGTGTGGCCACCATTATTTTCCAGCATGGCTTTAACTCTCTTGGGCATAGAGTTCACTAGAGCTTCACAGATTGCCAACTGGAACCTTCTTTCACTCATTTCATGATAATATCACGGAGCTAGTGGATGTTAGGCTAGATCCACAAAGCAATTTGAAAATGCCACCCAAATCTGACGCCATTTTCAAATTACTGGACCGCGCCACACAGCCATTTTTTTTCACGTTTTTAAGCAAAAAACGTCGGTCGGATTTTGGATTACTGCTGGCCCAGTACATTAGGGCTGCGGGACTCCTACGTCGGTCCCGCAGAACATAGAACATGTTCTATATTCCGCCGGTCTGTTTTCGTTTTATAAAAACCTCAGTAAACAATTTGTGCTATATAGACTACAGCACGGATTTTCTATCAAGGACTGCACAGCACAGGTTAAGGTCAATTTTTCAGCGGATTAGGTATTTTGAATCGTGTTTTGTGTAGACCTAGCCCTAGAGAGCTTGTGCTCCTCCACCTTTTATTTGAGGTTGGTCAAAGGATTTAGGTCTGGAGACATGCTTTGCTAGTCCAGCACCTTTACCCTCATTTTCTTTACAAGCATTGTTGTCTGAGGGTGTTTGTTAATTTATGTGATATTGCCTTGTGGACAGTTCCAGAGGGAAGGGATCATGCTCTAGTTCAGTATGTCACAGTACATGTTGGCATTTATGGCTTTCTTAATTGATAAAAGCTCCCCACAGCCGGCAGCACTCATGCAGCCAAAAACCATGACACTCCCACCACCATACTTGACTGTAGGCAAGACACACTTGTCTTCATTCTCCTCACCTGGTTGCCACCACACACGCTTGACACCATCTGAACCAGATAAGTTCATCTTGGTTTCATTAAAACCACAGCACATGTTTCCCATAATCCATGTTCTTGGTCTGTTTGCCTTCAGCAAACAGTTTGTGGACTTTCTTGTGCATCATCTTTAGAAGCTTCCTTTTGGGACAAATGCAATGCAGACCAATATGATTCAGAGTGCGGTGGATGGTCTGAGGACTGACAGGTTGAACCTCGACCCCTTTAACCTTTGCAACAATACTGACAGCACTCATATGTCTATTTTGAAAAGTCAATCATCTTGATAGGATGCTGAGCACGTGCACTCAACTACTTTGGTCAAGCATGGTGAGGCCTGCTCTGAGTGGAAGAATCCAAGGAAGGTACAGCACCGGAGAACTCCCAGCCATAAAACGAAGCTTTATTGTAAATACATAAAAGTCAGCATCTAAGCTAAAGGAGAAGTGCTGTTCTGAGTGCAACCTGTCTTGTTAAACTGGTGTCTGGTCTTGGTCACCGTGCTGTAGCTAAGTTTCAGGGTCTTGTCAATCTTCTTATAGCCTAGGCAATGTTTATGTGGAGAAACAATTTTTTTTTTAGATCTTCAGACAGTTCTTTGCCATTTGGTTCCATGTTGTACTTCTAGTGACTAGTATGAGAGAATGTGAGAGCGATAACACCAAATTAAACACACTTGCTCCTCATTCACACCTGAGACCTTGTAACACTCATGAGTCACTTGACACAAATTGGGCACAATTTGCCCATTTTCACTTAAGGGTGTACTCACCTTTGTTGCCAGTGGTTTAGACATTGATGGGTGTGTGTTGAGTTATTTTCAGGGCACATCAAATTTACACTGTTATACAACCTGTACTCTGACTGTCCCATGAAAAGATACAATACAATATTTACAAAAAAGGTGAGTGTTGTGCTCACTTTTGTGAGATACTGTAATTTACCCCCTTTTGTACTCATGGCAGCTCCAGCCGCTGTCCCCTGGTCTCTGCTTACTTCCAGTTCAGCGGTAGCCAGGTGAACACTGCAGCAAATCAATGGCTTCAGCAGTCAAGTGCCATTCCTGTGACACCACTTTTGAAAAGTGACATCAGGCAATGTCTTGAGACTGCTGAAGCCAATCAGTGGCTGAAGTCAGCTCGAGTCAAGAGCCTGAAGACCGCAAAAGACCTGGGGCGAGGACAGGAAGCAGCATCCATGGACAGGAAGTCAATACCGAGGGGAGTGTCCTTTTTTTTTCCTTTTTACATCTGCAGCAGACTTAACTAAAATGTGGAAGTGGACAAGCACCCTATGCTTTGCCCAGTATATTGCAAGATATGCCAGGGCAGCAATCTGAATCCATGCTCGGTGAAGGAAGGCCTAGATATGGCTCTGCATGCAGGCGCCATGTCTGTTCAGTGAATAAGTGTGCTATAAAAACAGTTTTGTTCACCTCAAAGTCTAAATTAGCAAAGAATAATCAACCACATTAACTGCTGAAGGGTACCCTAGAATTATACAAAATGTACAACTTCTATACCATATTTCCAAACACAGCACCACCACTACTAAACTAGTAGTAGTACAATTGGCGATTCCTTGCATGAAAGAACGTGAACAGTATGGTACTCCTATTGAATTAATTACATTTCTTTCCAAACGTGCTACTGACTATTTGCCAGAAGAAAATGCTAAGTGAGCCTTTGGAGTGAGATAAAAACATATGAAAAAGCAGCAGACTAACAAAATTTTCTGTAATTACATGAAACATAGGAACAGTCAGCTGCAATACCTTCTATCCCTCTGCTGTTCACTCTGTGCAGTAGTTCTGGATGCTGAAAAAGAAAAGTGAAATTGTTATGAAAATGGCAGCAAAACACAAGAAATAAATAATATTCAGGTCACAAAATTTTTTATGAAGGATTGCACAAACTTCGACACAAAGCAAGAAAAATTCTGTAATCAGCCGTATCATGATTGAAATAGAGTCCACCAATGGATTATTTGAATTAAAAATCAGTATAAAGGCCTTATGGACATGGTAGAATCATGTGCAGGAAATAGACACTGGCAAACAATGGCTCTATAATATGGCACTGCCTGGTTCTCAATGCAATACTTCTTGGAGACAGCAGCTCAACAATATGTCGTTCAGTGGAGCATGCCACAAATAACTGAAAAAAGTGTGTAATCAAATAATACTTACTACAGATTTGTATAATCCTAGTATGGCCATGTGCATTAGGCCTGAGGCATTATTCACATAACTATTATTGTTTACAGGCAGTCCCCAGGTTATGAATGGGATAGGGACTGTAGGTTTGTTCTCAAGTTAAATTTGTATGCAAGTTGGAACAGGTACATTTAATAAATTTAACTCTAGCAAAAAAAAAAAAAAGTTGTTTTGTGCAAGGTTAGCTGTTTACATTTGTTTTGCTGTCTGTGCCCCTGCATAGAAGATTTCACCTCACTTTGTCTCTCAAATGCTGCTGTGGCATGCTGACACTTGTAGTTCCACATCTTACTAGCTGCTGTGAAATAAGGAACTACAAGTGCCAGCATGCCACAGCAGCATGTTAAACACATGTACTTATCAGCACCCATACATTTAGTACATGCGTGGTGTGGGATGCTAGCACTTGTAGTACCATGTTCCCCAGCAGCTTGTAGATCCAAATACCAGCATGCTACAGCAGCACGGGAGACAGAAAGTGTACTAATTGTATGGATGCCGATACAGTACAGTACTGTATTTTACATTGGAGGCAGTTGGAGAAGCTGTGCTCTACTGTGCTGGCCACAAGAAGCAGGGGGCAGAGGAAGGCTTGCAATGTTATTATGGGGCATGACTCAGTGTGTGATTTCAGTGCGCTGAGCCATGTCCCATGTCTCCGTTTGCAAATAGGGGACAGTTGTAAGTCGAAACGTTGTAAGTCGGGGACTGCCTGTAAGTACTGAGATATCAATCATTAGAGATCAGAATTATTGAGTTGATGCAGCAATTCAAGATGTAGACCTCCACAACAGAGGCCAACAGTGGAACAATTTGACATGGCTTCTCACCTGTATAGAAATGCATAGTGCACCTAGAAACCTCTCAGTCCTACTGTTAAAAATAAATAAATAACATAGCTGCATATCAGTTTGTGGTTCTGAGAGGGTTGACTAGAAATAGACCGACACCTAATTTGGGAACATGAATGCCTTGACCACAATGGTAAGGTGGCCTCTGGCATACTATTTAGGCAGCCCTGTCTAGTTACTTCTATGGGAGCTAAGAAAACAGCCATGCATCTCTGCTTTTACTTTAAAATGTACACATACAGAGATGTCACCCTTCAATGTACTTCCCTTGAGAAGGAAAAATTGGGTATGCTTTAAAGAAAGGGCATAAATAAATGATTTCTAACATCCTTTATTAATAACTGCACCTGGACAAACCTCCTAAATATATTCCAACCCATTGTATTAATAGCCAGACCCCTCCATTATTATCCCCAGACCATAATATAGCTATTCCGTATGGTGTACTCCTGATACTTCATTAAAGGGGTGTTCCAAAAAGTAGTCATCTTTCCTGGAGGTGATTTAAAAATTAAAAAAAAACCCTAGCTTTTAAACCTGCTTGTTCTAGCGCTGCAGCTGGTTCCGGTGATCCCAGCGGATGACTTCACTTAACAGTCTCCACATGATTCTGCAGTGGTCACATGCCGTATACCCAGTAAGAGACAGCTGTATCCTTTGAACAGCAGCAGCATTACATAAAGCCTGAACCACTGATGTCATTGGCCGGGATCACAAGTACTGACCTTGGTGCTGGAACAAGCAGGTTTATAAGGTAATTTTTTTCTCTCCATTTCTAAATATCCCCAAAAGACTGACAAGCAGTTCATACTTCTGGAACTCCCATTTAGGTGAGATACTTGTATTTATGTATAGTGCATTGTTTATTACTAACAAAACCAAATCTGGTACCACAGATGTTTCTATACTGAACAGAAGGCCTGTGTTTGGTAGTGTTGGACATGCCTTCACAGTCCCTGTTGCAACGTCTGCAGCTTCTGTTACATGTATTTAAAAAACTGAGATAAAAGATCTGGGGTGTCTGGTGCCAATACGTATCCCTGACTCTTAAGGGATGAGAACTGGCTGAACTGGATGGACATATGTCTTTTTTTCGGTCTAACTATGTAAGAACTAGTTCAGTCTTTGAGACAGAATGGGTGGCTTAAATTTTATGTATGTATGAACAAACAACTAGTACAAACTGTGGGAAAAATAAGTATTTGATGCACTGGCGATTTTGCAAGTTTTCCTAAGAAATGGAGAGGTCTGTAATTTTTATCATAGGTACACCTCAACTGTGAGAGACAGAATCTAAAAGCAAATCCAGACAATCACATTGTATGATTTTTACATATTTAATTTGTATTTTATTGCATGAAATAAGTATTTGATCACCTACCAAGCTTCAAGAATTCTGGCTCTTGTAGACTTGTTAATTTTTATGAAGCACTCCTGTATAAAAGATACCTGTCCACACAATCAAACTCCAACCTCTCCACCATGCCCAAAACCAAAGTGCTGTATAAGGACACCAGGGACAAAACTGTAGACCTGCACACGGCTGAGATGGGCTACAGAACAACAGGAAAGCTGCTTGGTGATAAGACAACAACTGTTGGCACAATTATTAGAAAATGGAAGAAACACAAGATGACTCAATCTTCCTCAGTCTGGGGTTCCATGCAATATCTCGCCTTGTGAGGTAAGGTTGAATATGAGAAAGGTCAGGAATCAGACCAGATCTACATGGGAGGACCTGGTCAATAACCTGAATAGAGCTGGGGCCACAGTCTCAAAGATTACCATTAGTAACACACTATGCAGTCATGGATTAAAATCCTGCAGGACATATTAGGTCCCCCCACTCATACCAGCACATGTCCAGGCCCGTTTGGAATTCGCCAATGACCATCTGGATGACCCAGGGGAGGCATGGGAGAAGGTCATGTGGTCAGATGAGACCAAAGTAGAACTTTGGTATTAACTCCCCTCGCCATGTTTGGAGGAAGAAGAAGGAGTACAACTCAAAGAACACCGTCCCATCCATGAAGCATGGGGGTGGAAACGCCATACTTTGGGGGTGCTTTTTTTGCAAAGGGGACAGGACGACTGCACCATATTGAAGGGAGGATGCATGGGGCCATGTTTTGCGAGATTTTGGCCAACAGCCTCTTTCCCTCAATAAGAGCATTGAAAATGGGTCGTGGCTGGGTCTTCCAGCAGGACAATAACCCGAAACACCCACGGCAACTAGGAAGTGGCTCCATAAGAAGCATTTCAAGGTCCTAGAGTGGCCTAGTTAGTCTCCAGACCTAAACCCAATCAAAAATCTTTGGAGGGAGCTGAAACCTAATGTAGCCCAGCGACAGCCTTGAAACCTGAAAGATCTGGAGAAGACCTGTATGGAGGAGTGGGCCAAAAAACAAAAAGGTCCCTGTACCAAATATTAAGCATTTAATACAATAGAAAAACAGAACTTATTTCATGCAGTAAAATGTAAATTAATTATTTAAAAAGCATACAATATGATTTTTGGGATATTTTTATACATTCTGTCTCTCACAAGACGTGTACCTTAAAATATTACAGACCTCTCCAATCTCTTTGTAGGTGGGAAAACTGCAAAATTGGCAGTGTATCAAATACTTCTTTCCCCCATTGTATACAGTACTGTACAAAAGTTTTAGGCAGCTGTGACCCTGTGTCTGACTCCTGGAAGTGATATGGCCCCCACAGAACCCTGATCTCAATATCAGGGAGTCTTTTTGGTTTTAATGAAGTGACAGAAGGACTGAACAAACCTACATCCACAGAAGATCTGTTGTTATTTCTCCATGATGTTTGGAACAACATCCCTGCCGAGTTCCTTCAAAAACTGTGTGCAAATACCTCAAAGAACTGATGTTTTGTCACAAAGTAAAATTGATGTGGGAAGTTTGTAAATTAAATAATAAACAGTTTCACCATTCATCATTATTAAAAATTCTGGACCATTTTTGTCTTAGCTGCTCCTTTAGTGATTCATTGTTTTACATTTCCAGGGGATACGACCAGGGCTGAGAGCTTCTCAGTCCTGGTCGCACATGCTTAGGCATCACCTCTCCTCTCAGGCAGCTACTGAGTGTTCAAACCCCAGATGCTGTCATTCTACTCCTGTCCTTTGTACTCCTTAGTAATTAGTCAAACAGTCCAAATAAATTAAAAAAAGAAACCTCAATGAGGTATGTGCATTGATAAAGAGAAATAAAACCCACAGGTTTGGTTCCTACAGAGATTTGAACTGAGGACCCTTGTGCTGTGAGGCAAAAGTTTTACCTCTGAGCTACAATGTAGCTACTTACAGTTCTACACAAAAACAGACCTTTCTTTTACTAAAGAGAGGAAAGGCCTGATGATGTCATCCTGCAGGGTCACATGATATGCAATTCAAACAAATCATCCCCCTCCCCCTCCTGAGCACACAGAGCTGAAGAGCTGGATGCAGGAGGTATGAGATGAGATCGTGGCAAAACCCCTTTAAAGGAAAGAGTGGTCCCACCATATATTGATTTGATTTGTCTTTGTTCATTCCCTTTGATAAAAAAGAAACTAACCTACTTCTATTTTTGAAAGCATTCTTATTTTGCGGCCTTTTTTTTTTTTTACACAACTGCCTAAAACATTTGCACAGTACTATAATTGAAACTGCATTAACAAAATCCATTAACCATGTACAGATGCTATGACACTTCGGGTATGTTCACACAAGGTTTTTTTTTCCACACATATACGGATGCATATTTTATGTCTAAAAATTACATGTCCCATTATTTGGGATGCACTTTACACATTTAAAGGGGATGCAAATTTCTTGAGAAAAAACAGCCAGCTTGAGGGATTTATTAGCCTAAAAAAAAACACCTCATACTCGCCTTCCTAAAGTCCCTGGTTCCAGTACCGCATCTTCCAGGTCCTCCTTTTTAATTCTTGTACTTCTGAACAGGCATGTCTGCTGCAGTGGTCACATGCTCTACTTACATCACCAGTCAGAAGTGAACATCTCCGAACATTGATCTAAGTAGGGGTATGCGACCACTGCAGCCAATCAGTGGCTGCGGTGGTGACTTCCCAATTCGGAAGTACAAAAATGAAAACAAAAGACTAGAGAGACCCAGTGCTGGAACCAAAGCATGGGGAGTATAAGTATTTTATTGGGCCCCAGGAGATAGCTGCTAGTTTTTCTTAATAAATGGACAATTCCTCTAAATCCACATAATGTAAACAAGGTGGACTCACTTATTCAGATCACTGAACACATGCAGAAAATGCATTATAAGCCAGATGCGGAGAAGCCCCTTGGATAATCCCGGTCAACAAATGCAGCAAAATTTGCAATAAGAAGTAAAATAAAGGACAGAAAACCCAGGTTATGCCTCAGATTTCTGCAGCATATAAAACAGCATATTTTTGGGTCAAAATACACTGTATGAACATACCCCATGCTGGCAAACACTTCCATGAAAGACGCACGTAAGAAATAAAGCAGAACTTACTTCTCTTAATAACCGCTCTTATGGATGACAGAGGTCCTTGTCTGGAAAACAAGATAAGAATGGGTTACTTGAAACAGAAAAGAAAAAAAACCTTGAAAATTCCACAATAGCGGACTATGCCTGCACGCTTCTATCATAAAAAGAAACAAAGGGCAGTTCCAATATCCAACGCCAATTACTTTGTTTATTCTAGTGCTGCAATCTCACGATCCCACCCACTGTAATAGGAACCAGAAACATGACAGAGCGAATGCTCCATAAAGCGCTGTGACAAGTACAGAGATACATGGAGATTTATACACAGCCCCTGTCTTCATGTGAACCTCAGTCCTTCAACTCAAGCAAATGATCAAGAGGCGTATTTTTCCGTTTAGCCGCCAGTGAACTTCGAGTCTCCAGATGACTGGACCCAGGAGAGTCAGACAAGATTAAAAACATACACGCACTCACTAAACATGCTCCAGTACTAAGCCACATAGCAGCAAGTAAACTTGTGTAGTTCAGAAACCAATTTTAAAAAGCTATGATTCTAAGAAAACGACAGAAGACGAGGGCTGGGACAAGAGGTTCTGGTGCCCTAGGCAAATAAGGCATGTAGTGCCCCCACCCCACCCCTTCCAATGTAAAATTCAGCACACTCCAGAACTCTTTGCACCTCCTTCCTGCCTGGGATGAAGCGGAACCCTAAGCGGCCACTTACCTTCACCCACCTGTCATCCCGGCCCTGGCTAGTGAAACCCTGGGCAATGTTCTGCTTAAACCTTGGGTCCTGGCATCTATGTGGCTGTGACATTGACATGTACCACCGACCAACCATTTTTGCTAACCCATTATATTTCTTCATGGCAACTGTATTCAATAGAGCAGGATGGTGCACCCTGCCACACTGCAAAAATGGTTCAGGAACAGTTTGGAGGTGTTGCCTTGGTCTCCAAATTCCTCAATTTAATAAAGCATCTCTGGGGGTCCGATACTTGTAGGTGCCACTTTGCAACTTAAAGGACTTGAAGGATATGAACACCTTTGCATTAAAATGTGTTTAATGTTAACTTACTTTCTCCGTGCAAAATTAGATAACTTTCTAAATAGTGTTAATTAAAAATATCTTTCTATTTTGCTGCTGTGGAATTTGCGTTAAATCCCTCACCTAGCTGTCAAAATACAGACCCTACTTACAACAGCTTTCTGCTCATCTCTCTCAGTTCCTTTATCAACAGGGACAGGAGAATATTTTACATGGCAGATGGGCAGAGGCGTAACTTTAAGGGGTTTCTCACCATAATGATTAGCTTTTAACATGTAGGGAAAGGTAAATGAAGACTATTACCAAATATATTGCTGTACTGCTTTGGCTTTGGTCAAGAGATAGATAAGATTTCGTCTCCTCTCTGGTTACCAATCACCTCTCTATCTTATCCGATTGCTCCACGAGATACAGTTTGACCATGGTGAGCCACTCCCTGTGGAGTCTTATCTCTAGCAACAGTCTTTTGTTTACTTAAGTAAATAACAAGCTTTCACCCTTTAGAACAGTGTTTCTCAACTCCAGTCCTCAAGACTCACCAACAGGTCATGTTTTCAGGATTTCCTCAGTGTTGCACAGGTGATGTAATTATGGTCAGTGCATTCTGTGAGAGATCCTGAAAACATGAACTGTTGGTGAGTCTTGAGGACTGGAGTTGAGAAACACTGCTTTAGAGCTCTGTAGCTTTGTGTACCACAGTTTATAAATCTACTGCAGTCATGTCACTGTAACAGGAATAGCTAGGAATAGCAGAGCTGATCTGCCAATCACTGCTATAGACCTGGCCAAAGCCTAACAGGAAGTGTAAGTCTGAAGCTGCCTGTGGCTTTGTAAAACAACATGGCGAAAAAAAACCTTTAAAGCTCATGGGCTGTAATGCAATATTTGTAAAAGGTCTTCTACCTACCATGTGCCATTTAAAATGTGTCCTCTTAAGTGCTAGAGGAACCTTTGGGCATCTTAAGGGCATGTCCCCACGGCAAGGGTTTTTGGACGGTTTTTCTGACGGTTTGCGGTTTTAGGAACCGTCGGAAAACCTGCAACAAACTCTCTCCCATAGACTTCAATTGAAAAACCGCCCTGCAGTCCCCACTGAACGGTTTTTCCGCCGGGCGGTTTTTCAGACCGCCGGCGGACCGCAAAACATTCACAATCTTCTGACCGGTTTCTAGACGGAAAATTAACATTGGAGTCAATGTAAACAGCTCAAAACATAGCCGGCGGTTTTTGGTCGGTTTTCGGGTTTTGCAAAAAAAAAGTGAAGAATAATCCCACCTATAGTGGGTGTGTTTTTGGAGGTTGAAAAACAGTCCAAAAACAGTCCAAAAACCGCTGGGAAAACCAGGACAAAAACAGTACGAAAAACAGTTCAAAAGCCGAAAACAGATGAAAAACAGACTGGTTTTGTGACAAAAACAGTCCACAAACAGTCCCAAAACAGTCCCAAAACTGCTTGAAATGAGAGGCAAAAACAGAGCTGTTTTTGTCCTTTGCCGTGTGAACGCACCCTAAGGCTCCTGATAGTAACTGCTACGCCTGCACTCCATATGGCTATGCCCCTGAGGGGGGATTTAAGGAGGGCAACTTAAACAAGCTGTAGATAGGGAGGAAAGCACTCAAATAGCAGTAAGGACAGGTACATATCTACGTTCAGAAACTCTGTTACAGAGTCTGACCAAATCAGGGCTGTGGAGTCGGCAAGCCAAAGCCCCGACTCAGACTCCTCAATTTCCCAAACCTCAGACTCCCGACTCCAACTCCTGACTCCTGTCTCCCTCATACATGGCGCATGTTTAAGTGATAACTTTACTGTAGTAAAATGGTAACATCAGGCTTTTTATCACTTTATGATACAATAATCAAGCTATTTAGGTAGAATAGACACCAACAAGCAAAAGGGTAACAATGTTTTGATCTTTTGAATGTGTAGAAGAGACCTGGGATCAGATTTTGGCTCAAGACCTGCTTGAATATGATCCAGAGTCCAGAAGGATTCAGGCAGTGCTGAAAACCAAATTTGGATTTCCCAAATACTAACAAAATAATAAAAATTAACATTTTGATTTTTAGGAGCAAAACAGTAACAATGCAGTTACAGGACAAGAATCTGCAGAACTAAACAGATGCTAAGTACTTGCAAGTCACATTTATGTAAAGATAGGTAAGATGACTGTATATAAAATTGCTCTTTGCACTGCATCAAACTAACTGGACCAACTTATTATATACTTTGGGAGTCAGAGTCGGTCCATTTTATGAGGACTCAGACTCCTGTAAAATAGCCACCGACTCCGACTCCACAGCCCTGGACCAAATTGACGGACAATTATGTTATTGGTGTCCATAATGAGACAGATCCAGTCTCCCTTCTGCGATGGAGGCTGTGGACAAATGAGAACCAGGCCTTAGCAGAGGGAGAATCTCTGAAGAGAACCCACTGAAACTGCTAGACTTCTAAACACACAGCTCTCACATCCATATAGATGAAACACCTACATAGGAAAAATATGGAGCTAAGAGCAGGGCGGAAAATGAATACAAGGGGGTATGAAAATAAAGGAATGAAAATTGCGAATTTACTTTTTTCTTAACACATGGTAACCACAAACATATGGAAAAATCATCTTTCCACGTCACAGTTGTCTATGGTCTTTGAATGCCTTGCTGCTAACATCTTGGTGCCAGATACCATGGGATCTATATAATATTACAAGGTGGTTTTAATGTTGCAGCTTATCAATGTACATATGCCAAGAGGAGCCAGTTGCTCACTGCTCTGCCATTCACTACCCTTTTTTTGGGGAACAGATGCCTGCATAGCCCCCTGCATTGCTGCACCATCACTGGTGTAATGCTAGATCACCACAACTGTCAGCACAACCGAATGATAATTTAGATTGAAAAACTTGCTGTCATGTTTCCGGGACCAATCCATGACCATAAGACCATTATGGCGTGATGCATTGTCCTGCTGAAATTGTCCTTTTACTAAGGGGTGAACAGCTGTCATGAAGAGATGACCTTGGTCGGGCAGAATAAGCTTCACCGTCCAAATACCTATCCACAAGTATCCTAGGATCCAGGGTGTGCCAAGAATAAATTCCCTAAACTATTGCACCACCTTCAACAGCCTGAATTGTTGACCTGACAAATTCTGTCCCTCCCATCAGCATGGTGCAACACAAATCTGGATTCACCTGACCAGGCAATGTTTTTCCATTACTCCGCGCTCCAAGTTTTGCGTTTTCTTGCTCACTGCAGTCATGCTCTCCTTCCTCTGAATGTCTTTCTTCGATCTCACCAGGGCTTTGGAGTCGGAGTCGGTGCCTATTTTGCAGGAGTCGGAGTCGTCATAAAAGGGACCGACTCCAACTCCCAAACTATATAATGAGTTGGTCCAGTTAGTTGGATGCAAAGAGCAAGAGGAATTGGGTCCGGCCAGTGCTCCTGCTCCCATATCTTCAGCCTTATCACATGAGGAGTGTAATTGAGGACATGGAGCAGGCAAAGCGCTGCCCCCAGGGGAAAAGATTCTGCTCCCATGGCAAACAGATTTCAGCAAAATTTTTCACCTGCTTTCAAAGAAGTAGAAGAGTTTAACCATTCATCAAAACTGACTGTGGCTAAGGCAATTCCTTTATACCCTGACATTGTTAGAGATGTTGCCCCTGTGGTCACCGCTTTGCCCCCAACCCAAGTTAGTGTAGAGAGGCCGTTCTCTAGCCTGGAAATAATGAGATCAGATGTGAGGTCATGTATGCAGGATCTGATGGAGGCAATACTATTTCTCAGAAAAAAATTCAGTGACTCCACGGATGTTCCTGCAGGTGTTTTCTAAAGTCATATCCAATAAATGTATTTTACCCCGACAAGCAAAAGGGTAACAATGTTTTGAACTTGTGACTTTCAGGCTCCATATCTCTCCATCCACTACAGCTTTGTACATGAGGCTACTGTAATTTTATATACAGTCATCTTACCTATCTTATACATAAATTTGACTTGCAAGTATTTAGCATCTGCTTAGTTCTGCAGATTCTTTCCTGTAACTGCATTGTTACTGTTTTGCTCCTAAAAATCTAAATGTTCTTTTTTATTATTTTGTTATTATATTGTAATTCCACCTTTGGTTTTCAATACTGCCAGAATCCTTCTGGGCTCTGGATCAGATTCAAGCATATCTTGACTAAAATCTGATCCCAGGTCTCTTCTACACATTCCCAATGTTGGTGCAGACTGGACTTGGATACAAATACAGCTTTTTCTTCAACTCTACTCACAAGTGTTCAAAAGATCAAAACATTGTTACCCTTTTGCTTATCAGTGTCTGTTCTACCTAAATAGCTTGATTATTGTATCATAAGGTGATAAACAGCCTGATGTTACCATTTTACTACAGTAAAGTTATCACTTAAACATGCGCCATGTATGAGGGAGTCAGGAGTCGGAGGTTTGGGAAATTGAGGAGTCGGAGTCAGGGCTTTGGCTTGCCGACTCCACAGCCCTGGATCTCACCATCCTCAAAATACTCTTGTCACAGTTACAGTGGAAAACCTCACAAGTCCCTGGCTAGTCCAGTACCATGACTCCTTTACAGTCACTCAGAGAACTTGTTTTTCCCATTCTTATGGGGATTCACACCAAAACCGATCCACAGGAAGTTTACTCACTTGATTTTATGCTGCACTCCGGGGTTATTAGTCTAATTTCCATACAGGGAAGCCCTAGATATTAAAAAGGTTTATCTAATAAAGCAGGCAGTATATATATGGTATTGTATGTTACTAACTAAACAGCAAATATTTATAAGGTCATGTACAATTTTACATAGGGGGGTCACTACCTGTATTATGGGGCTATTTATTGGGGTGTACAGTATTACTGTGCCATTTAATACAGTACTGTATGGTCCCCTATTTTAGGGGGCACTAAGAATATTTCACTATTTTGGGAATGCTATCTCAATTGCACTATTATTTAGGACACTTATCATTCGTGCAGTACAGGATTTATGGGCACTGAGCAGTGCAGATGGCACAGTAATAGGTGAAGGAGCTGCACTCCAAAATGATGACCAGAGCAGTGCTGGGTTTTTTATGCACTTTACAACATTTTTGGACACTGGGCTGGACTAAAGGCACAGTACCGGCCTTAACAACAGTATTTAAAGGGGTATTCCAACCACACTGTGGGTGGTTCTATAGCAGTGATTGGCAATCAGCTCTGCTATTCTTAGCTGAGCCTGTTACAGTAATATGATTGAAAGATTTATTATCTGTAGTGCACAAGGCTACAAAACCCTAAGGCTTAAAACTTAATTAGGTAAATAAGCTCCTGTGGCAGAGAGAAGACTCAGCGGGGAGTGACTCACCATGGTCAAACAGCTGCTTAGAGCAATCAGATAAGAGAGCAAGAAGAGTTAAGTAACCTAGAAAAACTTGTACTAGCAGTAAATAAAATCTCATTTATCTCCTGAACAAAGCAAAATCAAAATAGCAAGGAATTTGGTCATAGTCTTCATTTACATTTCCCTATATGTTAAAGCTAATCACTGTGGTGAGAAAACCGCTTTAAGACAGGGATAGTATAAGGGGTTCTTAAGACTATGAAAACGGAGGCAGGATGGGACATTACACTTGCTATAGCAGATTGGTGTTCTGGTAAAGCAATGAGCCAAGATGTCTCTATGACAAACGTAGCGGAAGTGTGCTGTAAGTGGAAGCTTTCTTCATAGGGGTTTGGACCAACTGGGGAAGAAAAAGGAAAGCAAACCACTTCAACCAGAGTCGTCTGAATCTTTAAATTTAATTGTATTTTATTTAACCTTCAAATGTATTGAATCAGTAGTTTATAGATTTGTCTAGCCTACAATATGATGTTTCTCTGAAGACCCACTCTGGTAATACTGGTCTGAGTACCGTATAAATTTTTTCTTTTTTTTTTTTTAATCAGAAACTTTCTGGAGGCATTGTTACGTCAAGGGGTTATCTCACTACAAAGGATTCATTTCTATATTAAAGATCGTGCAAAAACAAGTCACTTTACAATATGTGTCCATTAACCGTGTCCTACTGAATCCTAGATATCCCCTCTTGTATGGGCTGCATCAGCTCCTCAGGTCGTTATAGCTACAGACCTGTTTGATCTCTCCTGATAGGCTGCCATCATTGGTCACTATAGCTACTATTCATGGGCAATCTACTTCTAGCTTGTGCACTTTCGACAAACCCTTTCTGTGTAAGAGGTCATTTAATGGCGGTTGAACGTGGGAATCTGGCAGCTCATAAATACACCGGACTCAAAGTCCCTACAACGAAGAAACTGTTACTTTAACCAGAATGCAGCACATTTCCACAGAAAAAGCAACAGTCAGAGTGCCTAACACTAGGCAGCCGCCCTATGTAACTGCACATGCAAGACAGGATAATGTAGAAACAAAGGAATGAAGCCGAAACAGAAAATATGTATTTTCCACACATGTTCTCAATTATAGTTTGCTTGGAAAAAAAAAAAAAGTCAGCATATGCAGATCCATCTTGAAACACGCTATGACACACCCAACTCTCCAGACTTTTAGAATTACATCACTTCGAGGTTTTAGTTTATGTTCACATGGCATATCTGCGGCAAAATACGCCCCGCAAATAAGGTAAAAAAGACTGTTACTAGAAAAATCACAGTCATCGTTTAGATTGTATTTTTTGGCGCGGAATTTCCGCACGTAAAAAGTGATTACTAAGAAATAGAAAGGAAACGAGGCAAAAACTGCCTCGCACTGAAAGGTACCTGGACGTTCTGCAATATGCCATGTGAACATACCCATATGGGTGGACAAAACCTAGCAAACTCCAGTACCTTGTCCGGATACTGGGGAAGATAAGCAATCAATGGCATCAGAAAAGATAATGTTAAGTGCTAACAAAGTATATTAACCCCTTAATGACAATGCCTGAAAAGGCCTTAAAGGGAGTGTGTCATCAAAAATGACATTAACTCATGTTTTTATATTAAACACATTTTTTAAGAATTTTTGGTTATTTTTTTTTATTTTCATATCACAATATTTTTTTAAAAAATTAAGTCTTGCGGTTTTCACCTTGGCCACTAGGCCTAACTAACAGTTCCTGTTCTGTAGAGAGATTTTCACTAGTATGCTCTTTATCAGCACAAGCAGGATTACACTGCAAGGAGACTCCAGTGTGTATAGATAACACAGGATCCACCAGTCACAATAGCAGATAGGCACAGCTCCCCCTCTCCTCCTCTCTGCACACTGACTTCTTCCAAGGTCACAGAGCATAACTAGAAAACTGTCCCATTCTCAACAGCAGATATAAGATGGTGTTTTGTTTCTAATTTGATCAGTGTTTTATTATCCACGATGGTTGTTTTATTTACACTGTTTGGTGTCCATTTTGGACACTTTGTTATTGTTTTAATCTATTGCACTCTGTATTGTAAATAATTGTTAACTGCTCAAATCTTTAATAAAGTTATGTTTAAAGAAAACTGTCCCATAGAAGTCAATGGGACTTATTCAGATCACAGGCTCCTGTGTCCATGAAACTGCTGTAAAGCATCTCTCTAAATGCTACTAAAAGCAGTGCAGGCAAAAAGACTGCCCCCACAATCGTATATAGACGGCTGAATTTATTACATTTACAATCATAAAATAAAAACAGCTAAGAAGACTGTATCAGTAACTTGTTTTAATAAGTAAAAATAAAAAATTGGCAACAGATTCCCTTTAAGGGTCCGTTACATCTTTCTTACTTATTTTTATTCTATTATATCTTTTATTGTTTTGTTCACTTTTTATGTTACTTATGTTAAAAAAATCCCATTAAGGGATAACCATTTTAAAAATGTATTATACACTTGTAATGTATTAGCATACTCCTGTATGCTATCAAATTACCCACTGTGTCCATATGACAAAGGCTGCTGTTAAGGCACACCGCCCTATCAAAATAAGCCTGTGATCTCTGACATGCTCAGAGTCTGTGATCAGTTATAGCATCATTCTTAGGGCAGTATTAGTGCTATGTGGCAACCACCCCCGCCCAGAGAAAGGCGCAACAAGATGTTGACAGAGGACCTGCGCCAACCGCCGTTAAAAAACAGCATGCAGCCGTTAAAGGGTTAAAATAAAAAAACACACCATGTGGAAGATTGATCAATACTGACACTATACATACAGTATGCGGTTCTTTTCACCCTGTGTAGTATCCAATAAATCCATCAACACAATGTACACTTTGTTAATAAATATATCAGCGTCGTGAGCAATGCATGTCAATGCCCCACCCCCACTTTGGAAATACGCGTTGATCAGCGCGTGCTTCCAAAGCATCCGATGTGTTGTGGCGCGTACTATACGCGTCGCAATACACCGTGTCAACATACCCTAAGACTTGTCATTTTCCAACATTTATGTACAAAAGTGTCAGAAATCTTTACTAAAGCACATGAATTTGTTCTATCCCCGATGCGTTTTCCATTAATTTTTTCCCATCACTAACAAGTTGCATATTGCATTGATAAATATAGCATTTTCACAAAATATTCTATTTTTCAGTGTATTTACATAAAAAATGGGTGTAAGTACATTAATAAATCTGCTTAATTTACCTTGTTATCCATGATATCAGTGTATTAAAACCAAATTAATGTATTTATTATTATTTTTATTTATTATGTGTATAAATAGAAAATCAAATAATTTTCTAATTTTCATGAATTACAAAATTCTCCTGTCCCTCTTTCATACCAGTGCAGTAGGAACCCATCTAGGAAAAAAATGAAACAATACAACCATATCCCTGCCCATAGTAATGGTTCCCATGGAGCACCTGTATGGGCTAAACTGTCATGGGACCACAAGGCAAATGTCCTGTGCCTGCTGGCATTGAGCTACTAGCAGGGTTGCATGACATCTATGGAATAGGAATAATGGTGGAATAATTCTAATTAATATGTTATCCATCAATAAGATAAATGAATTTACTTGTATAAATGCTATATCTCTGGGTGATATCATGTTCTTTATAAAGTTAAAGGGGTTGTCTCTCTACAATGATTGGGTTTTAATTAAAAGATCTTTAAAAAACAAGCAGCTTTGCAATATATGTTCATTACAAATGTCCTACTGATTGAGTTATCCCTAGTAGTAGGAGTACATCAGCTCCTCAAATCACTATAGCAGCTAACCTGTTGATTTTTATCTCACTGGCTGTCAGGTCTGGTGACTCATCAGCTTCTGAATACAGGTCTGAGCACAGAGCCCCTCCCACACAGGCACAGTATGCTTCTGTAGGGAAGGGAGGGGGAGGGCTCTGGCTTCTGTGTCTGTGTGGATTAACCCTGTGTGTGCCTGCTCCCTCCTGCTCTCTCCTCAGATTGAGGAGAGCAGAGGTGAGGCTGATCTGTGGTCAGTACGATGTGACAGCAGTGAAGTGTGTTACTGTAATCACCATGGGTCTGTGTAGCTTTGACTATACTAATAGAACAGATCAGGGGGGCATGTGAACGGTTCATATCCCTCCCTGCTCTGCTGTATTAGTGATACATTGTGATTATAGTAACACACTTCACAGCTGCCCTGTGTCTGTTCTGACAGGGTTTGTTTGTTGTTGCCTGAGATGTCCATGGAGATTTGTATGCTAAGCAGGGGGTAAAGGAACACTTGCATCCCCCCTGCTCTGCTAGTAGCATACACAGCTTCAAAGACCTCTGGCTCCATAGCCACTCATAGATCAGCCCTCTCCCTGCTGTCTCCTGACTCTATGGAGAGGAGCAGCAAGAGCTCGGCCACAGCAGCACCGTGCAGCTGATTCAGCAGTGAGCAGCAGATCTAGGCAGGCACACACAGGGTTAACCCTGGCAGCAAACCCCCTCGCCTTCCCCCAGCAGTCCGAGGAGGAGAGTTGTCTGTGTGCTGAGGGGAGGGGGAAGAGGGAGGAGAAGAGGCAGACAAGAAGCGCGCCCCTGAATTCAAAAATCCTTTGCTGCCAGACACACTGAGGTAGGCTGAAAGCTTGTAGTGAGACAACTCCTTTAACTGTTTAAAAAAAAATAAAAAAAAATCACAACACAACTGTTTTAATGTTGTCGTTAATAAAGTTATGTATAAAATGAAGTTGACAGATTACATGGAAGTGTGAGTGGCTTCTACACAAGACTCTGCTGTAGGTAGCAATACATGTATATTAGGCCCCATTCACATAGCGTTTTGGCAGCCTGTTCATGGTATCCCTTGGGATACTGTAAAAATGTACACCTAAAGATACTGTGGCAGGCGAGGCTGTAGACCACGCCTTTGAGTTTTAAAGGAGTTTTCTCGCTACAAAGATCATATCTGTAATGATGGGGACAGTAAAAGTAGCACTTTTGCAATTAGTTTGCATTCCCTAAATCATTTAGTATAGCAGATATAAACTAAACTGTGTGTTCTACACCTAAAACTGCAGAAGGTTGTCGGCCCACGCCCCTTTTATTTGATTGGCTGACTGATATTTCATTCAGCCTGTTGGGACACACCCCCTGTGCTGTGATTGGCTACCTGCACTCTGTGCTTACTCCCCTCCGAGCTGTGTAAATTGAAAGTGAAACGAGGTGCCTCAGCTTTCGATGCTGTGTCTGTATAATAAAGGCCTCCTCAACTCCACTCTATGTTCATCTCCCAGCTCTGTTTGAAGGATCTGGGCAAATACGGAGTCTTTAGCTGCGAGATTCATTCTCCTCTCATATAACACAGCCTTATACAGTCGGTTCCCCTCTACCTCCTGCTTGATAACAGAGGGAGAAACAGAGTGCATTTTTCACATTTGTTTCAACAGTTCAGGCTGTATGTATAACTGCTTACAGCAATGCAGGTGTTCTGGTTACAGCAATACAGGTGTTCTGGTTACAAGGAGCTTGGGCAGTCTAGGAGGGAGGTGAGAGCTCTGTAGACATGAGAACATTGCAGGAGGTCTGCAGAGCTGTGACAACCTCTCTCTCAGGCCCCTGTATTTGAAGCTGTAAGCGAGATCAACAGCTCAAGTCTGTGAAAGCTTGTAATGAGAAAACCCCTTTAATGCAGGCATGCTATACCTTTGCTAAACAGGGAAAACAATCCAATTAAAGCTATGTTTGCCCTATAGAAGTCTATAGCCCCATCCATCTAGATAAATGTTTGCGGTATACCTAAGGATACTACAAATGGACTGCCAAAAATACTATATGAATTTGACCTTGGAAAACAGTGTCATTTCTGATTATATACATAATAAATAAAAACATTATGAAGTGGACAATCTCATTAAGTTTTCACTTCAAATCACTTTTGCTTTTTTTTATATATTTTTACAAAAAGATCCACCATAGAAATAAAACTTGCAGAATGGAAGGATTGCTATATCCAGGCAGAGCATGATAGCTTCTGTCATTAGAAACCTCTGATATACAGTAATATATTCAGAATCAGCACTTACCCAGGAAACCGGTGTTCTGGCTTATTCCTTTCAGGACGTTCTGAAACAAAGATTGAAACATTTATTGTAAATGATGAGAACATAATTTACATAACTTTTAGGCAAAAGAAATTGGAGTCAAAATTAAGATTGCATGAAATAAATGTACTGTACTTTTAGGTTTCATTACAAAAAAAAAATGCATGCGTGGTGTTAACGAAACCCTTAAGAAATACACAGAAACACTTTACATTTAAAATGTACTTAAGGTCACACGTATATGATGGAATACCACTGAAAAGGCATGCAAAACATTCAGCACAGCTCCAATAGACAACGTAGAGTCTACTTTTCTACCTACAGCTTGCTTTACGCTAGTAATGGGGGGGGTAAAATAGTGTTGGCTATCATGTTCAAATCTCTCAGCACTTGAACTCTAGTTAACATCTTGACAGCACTTCATATGGTAGCTTGCCTTCTAGGAGGTGTAATATTCATAGTGGGTGTAATCGTCACAGTAGGCATGGAGGCGGCCAGATTTAAAAGGTTATTCCCATTTCATTGATTAGCTTTTAATATGTAGGCAAAGGTAAATAAAACCTATTACCAAATACATTGCTGTTCTGATTTCCCTTTCCTTCAGAGTTAGAAACAGATCTTATCTCCTACTTTTGCATAAGTTTCTCTAGTTACCAACCACTTCTCTCTGCTCTTACAGACAGAAGCAGTGGTCAGGATGACGACTCACTCCCTTTACCTTACCTTGAAAGACAGAGCTTGTTTACATTACTTACTGACAAGCTTCAACCCTTTAGAGCTCTGCATTCATGTCACTGTAACAGAATCAGCTAGAAAATGGTGCTATGTCAAACACTGTTATAGAACCAACCACAGCTTGACCAGGAAACGCAAGTCTGAAGCTGGCTTGTAAAACAGCATGGTGCAACAACCCCTTAAAGTGAACTATGTAAAGTTTGTCACTCAGTGAAATCAATCACAGAACACCTGTTATATTTCAAAAGCATTAAAAGAAATAAAGCTTTGTTTTTTTGTTAATGAGTTTTCATAAATCTCTCCAATTCAGGGAAGGCTAACCACAGTATTAGGAGTTAACTCAGATTTTCTGGATACATTTCTATCACTATTCCATCATACAAGCCATAAGACTATGGCCACATATCTACTGTAAAAAGATGTGAAGGGGGCTTTAAGGCACCAACACACATCTCATTTATAATGAATGCGTTGTGCCAAATAGGTTTTTCTGTGAACACTTTGTACAAATAAGGAATCTAAATATGTAACATGTAATGCTGACAAAGCACAAATTAGAAATTCCATCATTCTAGGCAATAGAACCATTTTCAAGTTTAAAGAAACTTATGCAATCTTATTTATTTTGTAACATACATAAGGTATCAATAAAGATTACACAGTAAGACTGGGTAGTGTCAGTGAAGGCCAGTAAGTTTGGGAACTGTTCTAAAGGGAACTTGTCAGCGGAGTTCTGGTAATAAAAGTGCCGGATGCTGCTGTAGTAGTTATACATACTTTTCCAGGCCTTTGATGAAATTAATCATATTAATATCAAGTACAAAGAAATGATAAGACCACCACCACACAGCTAACCAAGTTACCTGCCACCCACAGCTTTGCATGCCAAGTAGGATGTTAGTCAAGACACTAAACCCATCAAATTCTGTAGTTGTGTCCAGTTTTAAATGAAAGCAATTATGAGATCAGCTGCACCAAGATAACACCCAATTTAAAAAAAGATACACTTTGGAAAAACCAGCACATGACCCTTCATTCCTGTAGCAGTCAATAACTTATCCACAAACCATTGCAGAAGATTATTGCCACCGGAGTAAAACTAAATAGAAATGGAATTTAGCATGCAAATCTGCAATTATACACGTGGGAAACCACTGTTGAAACAAATGTTCATAGAAATAGTTAAATAAAAGGTCACCCAGCTAAATGGATTTTAGCTGTATATGTAGCATGACATTCAGTATTATATGAAGATTGTGTTGCATAGTGAGTGCAATTTATTATGTGCCCTATTGTATTATGACTACAAGCTGAAACTTGGTAATGCAATCTATTTAGATAGATGTACTTTGTGGTTTCTAAATATTCTTAAGAATCACGTACATGGCATGAAAAACACACCCTCCACAGGACATTGAAAAGACCAGAAACCACAAGACCTCAGTGGTCTGGGACTATGCGGTCAGGGCTGCAGAGTGACACTTCTCTTTGTAGGTAGATACACAGATAAGAATGGGACTGTTGAAGAATCACCCAATTCACCGTCTGCTTCCTCTTCTGACAAATACAGCTCTGCTACCTCACACTTAGAAGCAGAAATTCTGCATTGATAGTGTTGTCAATTTTTTTAAAACCCCTCCATCACCAATGTTACTCTAAAGGCATGTTCACACGGCTTAAAATGGGCCGTATTTCGGTCCGTAATTACGCACCGAAGTCACCAATTACGGGCCGAAAACGGCCCATTCATTACGGTAATTCACAGTTCTCATAGAGAACTATGGATTACGTCTCCTCTCCTAGCCCGGCGAATCCGCCGGGCGGGGAGATAATTGACATGTGAATTACTAGCGGCGTATACGCGCCGCTGGCAATTCAAGTCAATGGGCCGGCGGAGTGCCGGCCCCCTGCTCAGTCCCCCGCTCCCGCCCCCGTCCACACGGCGTAATTGCGGGGCGTAATTACGGCTCGCAATTAAGCCGTGTGAACATGCCTTAACAGGCATGGCTTGTAAATAGGAGATAGCAGAGCGGAACCATCAGTCAGTTCTGTACAACTGGCCACAACCTGAACATAAAGCTTGAAGTAGGATGGAGGGAGGGGGAGGAAAGGTAGCTTCTATGAAATTCCCTTTAATTTTAGGTTTACACTGTAATATATTATTCATTTGTGCGAGGATACTATTTTTTTTGTTTAATCATTAAAAAATTTTTATTGAATTTTTAAATTTAACAAAACAGCCAAAGTGAAAGTTAACAGAAGCAAAGTGAAAGGTGATAGAAGTCTATTTTATTTACTATTTTCTGCAATTCCATACATACATTCCTACAAAATAACATTTACTCAAATACTATTTTTAACAAAAAGCTGAACTTTATTGCAACAGGGACATTGACAGACTCACAATGCCAACAATACATCTTGCGTATTTTATTTATTTGGATCTGGACCTGACTGCCTCTGTGTATGGTACATTTGCCAATAGTCAAGGGGTTAATAATTCATTTTTTTAATAGCAAGCTTACATGTGGAAATCTCATGCAGCAGCCAGCCACGCTGACTATTTTCAGTCCAGTAGAGAGTTGTTTGGCTGGCACGAGACCCGTACATTACACCATTGAATGGATTCATGAAAACAAAAGCGGTAGTCTAGAACAAAAAGGCAGCTGAACTGATCTGCAGGGATCTCATTGAAAAGCTACAGCAGCAATAGAACTCAGAGGCCACTTGTTGTCTTTGACGATGCCAGCCAACCCGTGCACAACCTGGGGTTTCCACAGCGGGCTGCCTGTTAGAGACACCTCCATTGAGAATCAGTACAATGTCGTACGCAAGCCAATATCACACTTGCTGAATAGCAATGAGTTTTGTGAAAGTGCAACAAAAAGAAAAAAAAAAAAAAAAGTCATCCTTATCATTTTCAATAATTCAACTTAGCTTTAGTCTTCAAGTTCTGAAGATAAGTTGTAACAAACCAACACTTGTTCCATCTATTTCACTGGAAAAATATGTGTGTTATGTCATCTGGCTGCCATGATGGATTATATTAATTTCTGTGGGATTTAACTAATTGCCAAAACAATTTCGTTTTTATCCCACCATCATATTATTTTGATATTATTGAGGCCACAGAGTAACAAATTGAAGAACGTTTCGATCAATTCTGGGGAAAAAAAAATGGAAGTTTGAGCCCAAATTAAGGGGTTATATTATTTTACTAAATCCAAGAGTGTGCGTCTGGGAAAAGCATCATGCCACTCCAAGCACTGAAGAATATGAAGATATATGTTTAAATAACTTTTCAGGCTGAGGCCGGTTACTTACAAGCATGGGCAAATCCTACACTTGCTATCATCCCCCCACCTTTTAACCAAATAAAGGGTCTTACCCAAATGCAGTAAAAAAAAGATGGTGGTTTGAGGGCATGCAAGTTATTCTTTATACAGGAAATGTGCAATATGGCAATGTTATCTTCATTACTAAACCTTGTTATCGGTCTCCGGACTCCAGTTTGAAGTACAGTTGAAACCAGAATTTTACATACACTATATAAAAAGACACATATGAATGTTTTTCTAATTATCTCAATAATTGTTTGTACAGATGAACAAGGCACCTTCAGGTATCTGGAAATTGCACTCAAGAATGAACCAGACTTGTGCAAGTCCACAATTCTCGTCCTGATATCTTGGCTGATTTCTTTAGACTTTCCCATGATGTTACACACAGAAGCAGTGTGTTTCTGGAGTGCTTTAAAATACATCCACATGTGTGTCTCTTATTAACTCACATGTTGTCAATAAACCTATCAGAAGCTTCCAAAGACATGACATCATATGGACTGTCCCAAATTGTTCAAAGGCATAGTAATCCTAGTGTATGTAAACTTTTGTCTTTGCAGAAAGTCATAACAATGCCTTAAAAATTATCTGTATTTCATATTATTCTGGCCTTTGGTAAATATAAATAATTTTGGTCCCTAATTGACCTAAAACGGGTTACGTTTATTATGATTTCATATCAGATAGTGAGAAAAACATGCATATGTGTCTTTTTATATAGTTTATGTAAACTTCTGGTTTCATCTGTATGTGCTTTTGTTGCATAGCGGAAGCCAGCTGACAGCATCATTGGGAAACACCAATACCAACCTTAAACAATAAAGGAAAAACTCATGTAAATATGCATTACGGGTCACTCTGTGAATACTGCCGCCGCTCTTTTCTCTTCTTCTGTTGGCTTCCCTTCCTGGGTCGTTGTGGCAGCTGTCATATTAGGTTTTTCAAGAAGGGAATCTAAGCCCCTTCAGAATTTAGTAAAAGAATCCACCATCACAACCTCTTGTGGCAGCAAATTACAGTCTCACCGCTCTAACAGTAAAGAATCCCCGCCTGTGATTATGGTCAAACCTGCTTTCCTCCAGACGTAGAAGATGCCCCTTTGTCATTACTGGCCTTGGTGTAAAATGATCAGGTAAAACATTTGTATACCTTCCTTTCACATATTTGTACATGGTAATTAAATTGCCCCTGACCCATCTTTCCCCCCCCCAAGCTGAATAACCCCAAGTTTGGTTGTCTGTTGTGGTACTGCAATCCACCTTTTCTCTTAACCGAGTTGGTTGCCTTCTTCTGCACCCGCTCTAGCCCAGCTATGTCCTTCTTATATACTGGAGCCCAAAACGGAATACAATATTTAAGTTGTGGCCTTACTAGTGATATTGTAGAGTGTTTTTTTTTTTTTTTAATTTTCCATATCACTTTGAATATTTTGTAAAAATTCTTAAGTCCTGCAATTCTCACTTTGGCCACTAGGCCTTATAATAGTTTGATAATTCCTGTTCTGTAGAAATAGATTTTCAACAGTCTGATTATTATCAGTAAAAGCAGGATTAAACTGAAAGGTGACACCAATGTGTATAGATCACACAGGATTCACCAGTCACAACAGGAGATAGTCACAGTTCCCCCTCTTCCCCTCCGTTCACACTGACTTCTTCCCAGGTCACAGAGCATGCCTGGAAAACACTTCTATAGAAGTCAATGGTACTGAGTCAGTCCACAGGCTCCTATGTGCATGAAGCTGGAGTAAAGCATCTCTCTAAATGCTGTTAAAAGTAGTGCAGCCAAGAATGCTGTCACCACAATCATGTATAGACGACAGAATTGAAAAATCAAAAAATAAAAACGGCTAAGAAAAGAATATGGATCAATGTCCTGTTTTAATAAGTAAAAACAAAAAATTGGCGACAGATTTCCTTTAACACACAATTTGGGTAGAGTTTATATATTTTGTACAATGTGATTTTTTGGATTTTATTTTGGATATTCTATTGCTTAATGTTAAAATTAACCTACCCTTAAAATTATAGATTGTTCATGTCTTTGTCAGTGAGCAAACTTACACAATCAGCAAGGGATCAAATAATTATTTCCTTCACTGTAATACATCCTCATGGTGTAGAGTAGATAAAGCATTTAATATGCTTAAGTTATTCATGTTGATCATGGAATGCATGCATTAAAATAATACAGCTTATAACATCACTATCTCTTCATCTATAGGATAGCCTTCGTGCACAGGCTATTTTAGGTGCTTAAATCTTCATCAGTCTCTTCATAAATGCTTTCCAGCTCTACCAATGAGGAACTAAATTTAGGAGCAAAATAAAAGTGCTGAGAAAGCAACCCTGTGCAGCTGTATCCTCACCTACAGGTCAGTCCCATACTTCAGTCATAACAGAGGAGGGGTAAAGGGAAAAAAACACAAAAAGGGAAAAAAAAAAATCTTATTCCATGAATCACTGTTGGCAATGATCTGCAACAGGATGGGGGGAAAGGAGAGGGGTTCAAAGCAGGTCTCTGGACCATCTGGAAATGTACTCTAAAACTGAACACATAGCTCGTAATTTATAGACGACCTTATACATTAACCTTCACTGCTCTAATAGCAATGACATATGCTTTATATAAAGCAAGGAGCTAAAATTAAACAAGTCATCTTCTACTAGTCGTCGGCTTTTAGAGATCACACTTTTAGATGCCTTCTTTAACAAAGGATTTGCAAAACTTCAAATCATTAAAGCGTGTAACGTACAAGAGACCATGTGACACAGACTATGCTCACAATATGCTGCCCTGGTATACGTTATGCATGTCTATTTACCCGGAAAATTCAAATTAGATCCTCAAAAAGGGTATCGCCTGATTTCTTCACCACCAAATATACTCAGTGAGCCTCAAAAGGGTATCGCCTGATTTCTTCACCATCAAATATCCTCAGTGAGCCTCAAAAGGTATCGCCTGATTTCTTCACCACCAAATATCCTCAGTGAGCCTCAAAAGGGTATCGCCTGATTTCTTCACCACCAAATATCCTCAGTGAGCCTCAAAAAGGTATCGCCTGATTTCTTCACCACCAAATATCCTCAGTGAGCCTCAAAAGGGTATCGCCTGATTTCTTCACCATCAAATATCCTCAGTGAGCCTCAAAAGGGTATCGCCTGATTTCTTCACCACCAAATATACTCAGTGAGCCTCAAAATGGTATCGCCTGATTTCTTCACCATCAAATATCCTCAGTGAGCCTCAAAAGGGTATCGCCTGATTTCTTCACCACCAATTATACTCAGTGAGCCTCAAAAGGGTATCGCCTGATTTCTTCACCACCAAATATACTCAGTGAGCCTCAAAAAGGTATCGCCTGATTTCTTCAACTACTTTATATGGCTAACACGGTACAACATTATACTACTAGCAAATTAGTTCTAGGTAAGAGAAATAATAAAAATCTTTATACATTTCACATCTTTAAGATCCTCTCCAGCTTTAAGAAACAAAAAGATACTTATGCGATCGCTAAAGGCCTTTGAGTTCAGTGCCCATATCTTTACATTATACACCTACACAGTTGGAAATAATGTGCTCTATCCCCCCTCTCCCTACCTTCTCCCCTCCCAGTGTGTCTCGTCAAATGTTTCTTTGTATTCTCCTATGTATGATGGATATTTGACTTTACATTTCTTCTCATTCTTGATGAATATTCATTTGTGATTTTATAACCTCAATCCCAAAGTAATAGGACATAAGGTCCTTTAAAGGGGTTGTCTCACTACAAGGATTGCTTTTTAAGTTAAAGATCTTGCATAAACAAGTCACTTTGCAATATATGTCCATTAATAGTATCCTACCTATTCTGAGATTTCCCCTCTTGTATGGGCTGCATCAGCTCTTCAGGTCGCTATAGCTACAGACCTGTTCAATCTCTCATGATAGGCTGCCAGCACTGGTTGCTATAGCTACAGACCTGGCTTCCACTGCAGCCTAGTAGAAGCCAGTAAACACGTCTCTGAATTCAAAATGAAACCAAGAAAACAGGACTGAGGTAAGATGAATCACTGTAGTGAGACAACCCCTTTAATGCTATATACAATGGTTGTTTTGATTTGTATTGTGTATACAAAATGATTCAATAAAAATACAGTTGAACAAAAAAGAAACAAAAAGTAAACTGCATCATAAACTATTGTAAGTAGATATATACCTTACACCACAAGTCTCAAGCCTCTTAATAGAAAGCTCGATACAACAGTCTGTGATTAGCAACACCTCCAAACATTTCCTAGTTTCGCTCTATGTACATAGACACAATAACAATTATTATAACGATTATAAAAATAAATAATGGCTGCCTGCCAATACATCCAGATATAGCATAGTAAAATCTCTAGGCTTGTGTGTACACTAACCGTCAGCCCTTTATTTCTCACTATCAAACAGCCCATAACAAAGTGTAGTATAATGGTGAGGTGTGCCAAGAGACAAAGCTTCTCTACGTCCACACTCCCCTATGTTTATATAGCGTCAGACAAAACTTTGAAGCACTTGCATTCCAGGGCTCTGGCTTACCTGTATCCAGGGGGAGAGACTACCCAGGCCTCTTGCTGTATATGGCTTGTCTGCCTATCTAGCAAAGCAATGTAGTTGTATACATGTAACAGACAGGGAGCGAGGGATGAAATCACGCAGCAGCATCCAGAAGGGAGAGGCGGAGGAATGGAGGGATGGGTCCTGTGTTACTACACTTATGATTGGAAAAGCCGAACTGGTCAAAGAGCAATGAAAGAATGCAGCCATTCAGGAAGTGCCTGGTTCCACCTCATTTTACCACTCAAAAAAAGGAAGCCGGGCTTACTGCTGAACTTTCTCTACTACAGGGGTTGTGGGAAAGGAATATTCATGGAGTTTCTATTTTTCATTACCACCACCTACTGTCTACTTTCTGAAGTGCACAATCCCTGCAGTCATCCTGTAAACTTCTGTATGAGGTTAAAAGAGTTGTCAGCTTGATAATGTTTTTATTTATTATGTGTAAAAAAAAATCTGACAATTTTCTAATATACATGTATGTAACATTCTGCTTCTGTAAAGCTTTATACCAGTGCAGTAGGACCCTATGTAGAAAAAAAAACATAAAACAGTATAGCCAACATCCCAATCCATAGCAATGGCCCCAACTGTATGGACTAAACGGTCATGTCATCACCACATCTCAGGTGACCTACTGGCATTCAGTAAGCAGTAGGGTTAAATTACATCTGTAGGGTAAGTGAATAGGAACCATTCTTTAAACAGATTTTATTAAAGGGAATATGTCGCCAATTTTTTTTTTTTTACTTATTAAATCAAGCCCCTGATCCATATGCTTTTCCTCTCAGTCGTTTTTATTTCCTGATTGTAGATTTCTCTATTTGGCCGTCTATATGTGATTGTGGGGAAGACATTCTTGCTTGCACTGCTTTAACAGCAGTCAGAGAGATACTTTACAGCAGCTTCATGCCCATAGGATTCTTAAGACAGTTTCTGTCCCATAGACGTCCATAGGAGAGTTTTCACTGTGAAGGGAGGGGAGAGGGGGAGCTGTGACATCTCCTCTTGTGACTGGTGGATTCTGTGTTATCTGTACACAATGGTGTCTCCTTTCAGCTTGACCCTGCTTTTACTGAATGAGCACACTGCTGGAAAGCTCTCTAAACAAAACAGGAAGTGTCAGACTATTATTAGGCCTAGTGGCCAAAGTGAAAACTACAGGACTTAAGAATTTTAAAAATATTGAAGTATCTGGAAAATTAAAAAGTAAACATAACAAAATTCCTACAATGTGTTTTACAAAAATGTGAGTAACAATGAAGTCATTTTTGATGACACTTCCCTTTAAGTGAAATGAAAAATACATCAAATAGATAAACAGCCCAATAAAGGAGAAAAAAATATGAAATATTGAAAATTAAAAAAAAAAAATAACCAAAAATTCCTACAAAATGTTTTTAAACAAAAATGTGAGTTAAACAATAAGTCATTTTTTGATGACACATTCCCTTTAAGTGAAATGAAAAGGAGTAAAAGTACATCCAAAAATAGATGAACCAGCACAATTAAAGGAGTTGTCTCTCTACATTGATTCATCTTACCTCAGTCCTGGTTTCTTGGTTTCATTTTGAATTCAGGGGCGTGTTTACTGGTTTCTACTAGGCTGCAGTGGAAGCCAGGTCTGTAGCTATAGCAACCAGTGCTGGCAGCCTATTATGAGAGATTGAACAGGTCTGTAGCTATAGCGACCTGAGGAGCTGATGCAGCCCATACAAGAGGGGATCTCTCGGAATAGTTAGGACACTGATAATGGACACATAGTGCAAAGTGACTTGTTTTTTTACAAGATCTTTAACATAAAAAGCCATCCTTGTAGTGAGACAACCCCTTTTTAAAAGGGTTGTCACTTTGATACGGTTTTTATTTATTATGTGTAGAATAGAAAAATCCATTTTCTAATATACATGTATGTAAAATTCTACTCCTGTAAAGTTTTATAGCAGTGCAGTAGGACCCTATGTAGAAAAAAAATAATAGTATAGCCAACATCCCAGTCCATAGCAATGGCCCCAACTGTATGGACTCAACGGTCAGGTCATCACCACATCTCAGGTGACCTACTGATATTCAGTAAGCAGTAGGGTTAAATGACATTTGTAGGGTAAGTGAATAGGGACAATTCTTTAAACAGATTTTATTCAGTGAAATGAAAAGGAGTAAAAGTACATCCAAACATATTTGAACCAGCACAATTAAGTGCTGCTACAGAAGCATTACACATCCTTAGTGCATAAGTGTACAACAAATATAAACCAACAGCCCAAACCAAAAGGGAAATTTCGCAGAGAAGATAGACAGAAATATCCAAATAAACATAGACCAGCAACTTCCTTACTGTGTGTAGTCACTTGTATAACTGCTGCCTATCTTTGGGGTTTTGATTTTCTTAATAAAGTTCACTTTAAAAAACAAACACACACACATTTCGGACTGGGTCATTTACCCCCCTTGCTGACCATGATCATTTTCCTTAGTACATGCAGGTTTGAATGCTAAAACACTTTTTCACACTTTGTTATTCTACTAATTTTTCATCTTTTTTCTGTGATATTTAGGCTATTTATGTAATTTTACAATACTTTTTTTTTATAGTATTGAGAAAAATAGTAAAAAAAAGGTTTTTTTCACATTAGCAAAAGTGGCTCTATGTATGTAATTGCGACACTTGGGTCATCAGGGGCGAGGCTAAAAGTTGTGGTTTGGGCTGGCAGTTTTTTTAAATTTATTTGATCTTTTTTTGTGTTCCATTTATTTCACATACTGTTACCCCCTATAAAGGTCAGAAAAAGGCATCTGGGTAGGGAGGGGACAATTTTACCTTACTTTTTTGCCGATTTCCCCTGTAACTGGAGTTGACACAGCCTTAGAAGTCATTGCAGAGCTGATGTGGATCTAATAAGACTCAGCAGCATCTTCAGCTACTGTACCCTGTACGCAGGGCCGCTCCTAGGGGCGGGCAGAGCGGGCGTTTGCCCGGGGCGCCGAGGCTCCGCTCACCCGCGAGGGGGCGCCGCGACCATCCGCCCTGCCCTCCCGGAGGAGCGCCCCTGACTCTGCGCGGCTGTTTTATAACAGTCGCGCAGAGCCAGCAGCTGCCGGTACAGGGAGGAGGTGGGACGGATCGTTCCCGTCCTGCCTCCTCCCCTGTATGTATCGGCGCTCACTGAGCGCCGATACATACACAGCGTCACAGGGGGCGACGCTCGATCTCCTCGGCTGGCAGCTCTGCCGCCGCGGAGATCCCTGGGAGCTGCGTGCACCGTAAGCGGCGGGATGATGACACGCTGATTACCCCGCTCTGCAGCCCCCACCGCAGAGCAGCTCCGGACCGGGACGGGCGGACCGAGGTGAGTACTCTTTTGTTATTTTATAATTAGTTACAGGGGGGCATCACTGGCTACAAGGGGGGCACACTGGCCACAATGGGGGCACACTGGACACAATGGGGGCATCAATGGCCACAAGGGGGGCATCACAGGCCACAATGGGGGCATCACTGGCCACATGGGGGGCATCACTGCTACAATGGGGGCATCACTGGCTACAAGGGGGGGCATCACTGGCTACAAGGGGGGGCATCACTGGCTACAAGGTGGGGCATCATGGCTACAGGGGGGGCATCACTGGCTACAGGGGCTACTACCTGGCTATAGGGGGCTACTACCTGGCTACAGGGGGCTACTACATGGCTACAGGGGCTATTACATGGCTACCATATGAGGTGCTATAGATGGGGAGTTTGTATAGAGATAGGAATTGGTAGAGAAGTGCTGATAAATTGAGGAGTCTTAAGATATTTGTTTTGTAAATTTTACAGTGAAGAGTCGGGAGTAGTCGTCATGGCGTCTGGGACAGATGGAAAAGAAGAAGAAGAGAAAGAGAACAACTCTTCAGAGACGTCTCCTGTGAGTCACTAAATATAACTTTACTGTAATCATTTATATGTCTGCAGAGCCTGTGTACAGCTGGTATCCACCACTGTATGGTCACTGTACGCCGGTAATATTGGTTGTAGTATAATGGTTTATACTGAGTAATGGTCAGTTTGTATTATTCAGTCACTATGTGGTGGTGATATGTGGTCATGGTGTTGTGGTTTTATTTAGTCACTATGTGGTGATATGTGGTCACGGTGTTGCGGTATTCGGTCACTATGTGGTGATATGTGGTCATGGTGTGGTGGTATTATTCGGTCACTGTGTGCTGGTGATATGTGGTCTTAGTAGGACATTGGTACTATTAGCCTGGGATTCTGGTTGGTGTAGCAGTGTTATTTGGTAACTGTATGACTATTATCTAGTAGTTTTATACGCAGCACATTGTGGTAAAGCTTTCTGTATATTTTGGCTTTGGTTGATGGTGATGCACTGTGTTTGATTATGGCGCATTGTTACGTGTGTGGGGGTGGGAGGGGGGGTGAAATTTCTTCACCTTGCCCTGAGTGAAATTTAGCCTAGGAACGGCCCTGCCTGTACGGTCACATGACCATTGGGCCTGAAAGCAACAAACCTATTCCGTATATACAGCATTCATTTAGCTGTATGTACAGCGATTGAAGAGTCAGGAATAGTAATAATCCATCCCTGCCTTACAGTGGAGAGTCTGGCTGCCGTGGACAGCCGGCTCTCCACTCTAGCAGCTGCAAAATTAGTGTGCAGCTACAAACATTTAGGGCGACATGTTTGAGCTAGGCGCAAAGAGGACAGTTCTAAATAGCTTTAAAAGCAGTGTACAATGCGCCAGAATGTATGGACCTGTTCTACTGCAGGTCATAGATTTGGCGCATTCTGGTTCCACTACAACAACTCAGGCAGACCACTTATAACTTGGTATGGCTGTTCCAGCAGTAGTGCGTCCAGTTTTGCTGTCCTACAGTCAGAAATGTGTAGAATCATACGGTTGTAGTGCGACACACCTCCAGAACGCCCCCACATTTTGGGTGCATTACAAAGTGCACTTTTGGAGCGCACCTGCTCATACATCTAGAGAACAGGGCTGCGCCAGTTTTTGGGCTGAAAGGGCACCAGAATACTGGCGCAGCCCCCTTACATACATGTCATCCTTAAAGGGGTTTTAACGCTACAATGATTGGGTTTTAATTAAAAGATCTTTAAAAAACAAGCAGCTTTGCAATATATGTTCATTACAAATGTCCTACTGATTTTGAGTTATCCCTGGTAGTAGGAGTGCATCAGCTCCTCAAATCACTATAGCCACCGACCTGTTGATTTTTCTCTCACTGGCTGCCAATGCTGGGGAGGTCAGCAGCTTCTCAGTGCAGGTCGGAGCATAGAGCCCCTCCTGCACAGTATGAGGCCACTTGTGATGCTTCTGTAGGGAGGGAGGAGGAGGGCTCGACTCCCGGCTTCTGTGTCTGTGTAGCTGTGCTGCCTGGATTAACCCTGTGTGTGCCTGCTCCCTCCTGCTCTACACAGATTGAGGAGAGCAGAGGTGAGGCTGATCTGTGGTCAGTACGATGTGACAGCAGTGAAGTGTGATACTATAATTATGATGTGTCTGTGGAGCTATACTAATAAAACAGATCAGGCGGGCATGTGAACGGTTCATATCCCTCCCTGCTCTGCTGTATTAGTGACACATCGTGATTATAGTAACACACTTCACAGCTGCCCTGTGTCTGTTCTGATGGGAGGACAGCACAGAACAGTGTTTGTTGTTGCTTGAGATGTCCATGGAGAGCAGGGGGTATAGGAACACTTACATCCCCCCCAAAGCTCCACAGACTTCTCTGCACAGTGCAGCTGATTCAGCAGTAAGCAGCAGATCTAGGCAGGCACACACAGAGTTAACCTTGGCAGCAAACCCCCTCGCCCTCTCCCTGCTGTATAGAAGTTACTGCAGTCAGAGGAGGAGAGCTGTCTGTGTGCTGTCAGCTACTCTGGATTTCCAAGATCTAGGACGGCACAGTAAGGTTTATTTCTTCTTTCATTCACTGTAGTTAGTGGATGAGGTACAACTTTCAGCAGGAGGCATAGGGCAGTAAACTCTCATGTAGTTTGAATAGAACACGATCCCAATGCCAAGTCTGAATGAAAGAGTTAGAATCGGGAGCGAGCACCAGGGTGATGACGTAGGTGCAGGGAGAAGAAGAGGCAGACAAGAAGCACGCCCCTGAATTCAAAAATCCTATGGTGCCAGACACACTGAGGTAGGCTGAAAACCTATAGTGAGACAACCCCTTTAAAGTCTAAAATTGTATGATTTCCTATTTTACACATAATCATTTAGTTTCAAGAGCACAAAGTGAAGAGAATTCATGCACACCTAAAGTCTGCAAATACTTGTGTCACCATGAATGGCGAAAACTGTCTGCACTGTTACTTTATAAGGTAGAATATTTAAGAGATTATAGAAAACAGATCCTTAGATACATTTACCATCCTGAGCTGAGCACTCCAGTCAGATTAAAACCGGCATGTACAAATTTTTGATATGATCCGACTTAGAATGTTAGATTGTAATGATAATGTAAAAGGACATATGAATCAGATCTCATTATTATGACCTCTATAAAAACCTTCTTATTACCATCACTATAAATGATAGGCGCAGAGAGTGTAAATTAGAAATTACAAATAAGGTCTTCATTTGAGCGGCTGCATGAATGGTCCGTGTGCTTTGTGCCAAAAACAAGATCAGATCCAGTCAGAGAGAAGCAGGGAAACATCTACTGATCTGATAATGATTTTTGGCCATATTACTTTCAGATATACCTGTCAAACATATACCATAGGGACCCTATAGCTTGTTTGACTATTGAAGTCTACGGGAGATATAGCAGAAGACATGCAAGCTCTCTCAACTTTTTCCATAACTCCACAGTTTTCAGTGGAGCACTCCTACTTAATTTACTTATTTGTCCACTGGACAGGGGGTCAAGAGACTTTTGTTCTATTGACTCTTGGACCTCAGAAATTTATGGCATACCCCATGGACATCTGAAGGCAAGCCAGAATGATTACAGTAGCAAGAGTTGAAAGAAATAGGAGTAGTAGATCTTCATGCAAATAGCACTTTAGAAAAGAAGTATTCCCATTGTCCATATAGCATTTCGGCCCAGGTAGGCCTTCATCTAAAAAGGACCTGTATAGTAGGTAGGTTGGAGTAGAGAATGCGTGCTACATACAGGCTAGCATGGAGAGAGTCTCCTAGACCAAATGTTTGTGTTTTGTTTTTAGCTTACACTTTTAAATGACTAAGTTACATGGCATTTGGAGATCCAGTCGGTTAATCTTTATTAAATAACAAAAATCAAAATGGAAACGTGATAGAAAATTTTTTTAGTGAATAACAATAGTCAGAAAAATAGATCTCCCAAACGCCTGTGCATATGTAGCTTAGTGAACAAAATACAGCAATCCTGAACAGGTGTTGTAGAGCTAGAACTTTTCCACGTGAATATGGAAAGTTGGCAGTGTGCAGAATCTGTTGTATGTAACCAATAAAAAGGGCTTTGTAATATGGGAACATAAACTGAAGATTTCCTAGTGAGATCTGTTTGCAAAAAAAAAAAAAAAGTCAGAAAGTTAAAGGAAAAAAGGATTCACTCTCCTGAAGAGAAGAGCGTTCTTCACTGTAAGAACTGTGAATCTGTGGAATAGCCTGCCTGAGGAGCTGGTCACAGCAGGAACTGTAGAGAGTTTCAAGAAAGGCTTAGATACCTGCCTGGAACTAAAGGGAAAATTAATGTTACGTAGCTAGGTAAAATTCTGGATCCTGGCTGGTGGCGGCTCTGGGGTCAGATAGGGTCTATACTGGAAACAGGTTGGTTCTTGCCTTGTGGGGTTCCAGAGCATTAACCAGTGGAGAGCCTGGGCTTTAAGTCCTTGTCTCTCTCCCTCACCCACATTTTCCCCACCCTTGGGTGAAGGCGTTGGACGTGTGTCTTCTTTCGACCTTACTAACTATGTAACTATGTAACTATGTAAAGGAGTATACTTTAAATTGGCTTAGTCTACTGGTACCAACTCTGACGGATCTCTATAGTGACATCTCTTGTAATAATGTTAAAATGGAATCCTTTCAGGAAGCCCGCAATGTGCTTATCCCCTAGCCCAAAAGAGACCTTGGCGATGTAAGCGCCTATCGCCCGATTTCACTGCTTAACACAGACTATAAAAGTTTAGCCACCATCTTGTCCAACAGAATACAGCACTTTCTCCCACAGATTCTAACTTCATCACAGCTGGGATTTGTGAGAGGACGCCACTCAACCCTGGGTGTCCGAACTGCCATAGCGGCAACAGTAGCAGCTTCTAATGCCAACTTCCCCAAAACAATGCTTCTCAGCTTAAACACTGAGAAGGCATTTGATTCTGTCTCTTGGAGACTTCTGAACACCTCGCTAAGATACAGGGGCTTCTGGGACACTTTTCTTGACTTTCTCCATGGTCTCCAATCTAAGGCCACAACTGTCCTCATGATAAATGACCTAAATTATCCCCATATTATATTATTTTGTGGTGTCAGAAAGGGCTGCCCGCTCTCCCCCCTTGTGTTCGACCTTGCACTTCACCCCTTTCTCCGCTATTTGCAAACTTAGGGAAGATTCCACGGCATAAGCATTGGTGACACAGAGGTTCGGTTGTCTGCTTCGCTGATGAACGCCTGCTGTTTGTTTCTAGACCACAAGCCTCACTCGCCCAATTGTTGGCTGAGGTGAAGGGGGAGCTACTGGGGTTTAAGATTAATATTGACAAATCAGAAGCTCTGGTATTAAGGGGCTCATCTTTCCCATTATGAACTCGCAACTTTGCTTTAAAGTGGCAAAAGTAATCTATAACTTACCTGAGAGTCCAGATCACTCGTCATCCCTCCAAATTATATGCGGTAAATCTGGACCTTTTTTTTTAAATTCCTTAATGACAAGCTTAACACCTGGTTGGGCATTATACGGTCATTCGTGAGTAGGGTGAATCTGTTAAAACTGGTGGTTTTCCCGAGGCTCCTGTATCACTTTCAAACTCTCCCACTATATTTGCGGCCCTGAGACGAGAAACTGAACAATAAGCTATTTACTTCTTTCATCTGGAAGGGCAAGCGACCACGTGTCCCTTATATCATACTGTGTCAATCTAAATCTCATGGGGGACTTAACTTTCCGGACCTCAAACTCTATAACCTATCCACTAACGTGTTCTCCAAGACTGGTTCTCTGGAACTTGTAATTACTCACCGGGAGACATAGAATCTCTCCTATACCCAACCACTTCCTTAATAAATCACTACATCTTCCCTACGCAGCCCTCCTTCAGGACGTAAAAGAAAACCCTCTGCTTATGGCCCTATGGAAGACCTGGCATCCTATCCGCAAGCAAAGGGGTCTTTCGGCAGAGCTCTCCCTGGGAATTAGATTTCTGAAAAATCCTGTTTTCCAAAATGCTAAAGCTCACCTGATCTTTAAGCACTGGGCAGATAGAGGCCTTTCCAAATTAGGAGACCCAGTGGACAAACAGGGGAAAAAGATACTATCCTTTAATAAACTCTGTACCAAATTCAATTTTATACACCCACATCTATTTCACTTCCTGCAACTCCAAAGTTACATGTTATCCATGATTAGATCTCTAGGACGGACAGAATGGGAGGACGTTGTTCTCCATGATCACACGTCCTTTGATGTCCCCTTCTCACCAATGTGTGCCCTCTGAGATTTTAGATACTAACATGTGAATCCCTCGCCATACAAAAAAGCTACTACTTTGTTTATTGGCAGCTGCTCGTAAAACCATACTTCAGACATGGATGGGCTCGACTCACCCATCTCTATGGATTTTCTTAGAAAAACTGTCATTCTTACTATGCATGGATTGTCTAAGGATTCTTCTTGACTTGGCAGCCCATTATTAATATTCTCCCTGAACATGTGAGGGCTCATATATGTTCTTGCTTCCAGTCTACTATGTGGTATCTGGAACGCGCCACAGGAGGCCAACCCCCCCGCTTCTGGCTATCCCAACATCCCACTCAGTAGCGACCGATCTTCACAACTCTGTTCGGCCTACAATGGTCTAGTGGGTGGGTGACTCCGCATGCCCCCGGGTCCCTACTTCTCCCCCCCAAAAACATTTTTTTTTTCTCTTTGGTTATGAAGACTTTCAAGTCAATCCAACTCATTATAATACATGCCAATGGACGCAGTTGGCTTATTACAGTCATCACTCACACTTAGGGCCACATGTATATAAACCTATGGGCAAAAATGTGAATTTTAGACCAAAACCGTTTCATACATGTGGCCCTTAAAGTTTGATATAGCACTGTATTGACAATTTATCTAATTTACATTTGTATTTTTGATACACCTTAAATAGTATGTGACAATCTTTCACAGCAGATGTTTACAGACTCTGTATCCTCTGTTAGAGGATGACATTTATCTATTATTACCAACCTAACCCCTTAGCCCTCTCTCCCCTTTTTTCCCCTCTCCCTTTTCTTTTATTTCCTGGAACAAGCTTTGGCTCTCTACTACGGCCCATATAGGTTTGGTCAAAATGTGCTTGTTGCCCAAAACATTATATGTTATTCAGCATTCCCCCATTTATCTTCCATTTGCTTTATTAAACCAACTTTGAAGTATTTTAATTGCCTTTGTCTGGCATAATCGTAGGGTACGAATCTCAGTCAAATTTCTCTCTAATCCATGGTCTGAAAGGGGAGTCTCCTTTCTGGAGATCCATATGCATTACCTGGCAAGTCAGCTGGCGCATCTTACTAAATGGAACGGGGAGGAACGACACAGAATCCAAGCCCTGGTAGTTTCCCCTTTTAACTCAAATTACTCCCATCCTGTACATGCATTGTTTTGTGGGATCTCATTTGAATGACTATCCCATACTTAGAAACGCCTTAATGGTATGGAACAAAGTAGTTACACACTTTGTTATAAAGAAGGGGTGGACCTTAATACCCCATTGTGGCACAACAAAAATCTCCCCGAATTCAATGGGCTGTTATTAGATACTACCTGGCCTACTAAAGGGATCTGGCTCCTCTCACATTTACTGTGGGTGTCTGTTCTCAAACCTTTTCCAATTCTACAGAAGGATTGTAACCTTGCTCTGTCACAGATATTTACATATTTAAGGGTAAAACATTCTTTTCAAACTCAATTTGGTCCCTCTCTGCGAGAATTCCCTTTTCAGGCCATAATGTTATCTACTCCAAATAAAATTTCTACATTCTATGTGGTATTACTGCACGATAACTCTGCCTCTTCTCTTAACGGGATTCGTTAAGCATGGGAGGGTGATGTTGGAACCTTAGATGATGATAAATGGGATAGCGCGCTGGCGTCATCTCAGCCCCGTCTAACCATAACGAACGTATGACACAATTTTATATTAACATAATCCAATATCAGCAGCACACTATTACCACTAAAAAACTATCAAAAGGCACATAGGAAGTTTTGGAAAAGCACTGGTTTTTTTTCACTCCACCCACCTGCACAGATTTTTAAATCAATGCAGAGTACCTGTAGAGTACCTGTAGCTGGAACCTTCACTCCCTGAAGTGTGGAGGTCTGAGAGAGGTAACGTTAGTGTAGGTTCCCACCTGTATTTAGGTCCCCTTGCTGATTAGGAGGTGGGCTTAAGCAGTTTTAATCAAAAATGTGAACTAAGAACCTCAAACATTTTTCATGTATCCGAAGTAACAAAAATGTTTTTCCAAAAATTCCTATGTACCTTTTGATAGTTTTTTAGTGTTAATAGTGTGCTGCTGAAATTGGACTGTGTTTATATATTACTGCCACACCAGTGTGCACCTATGCTAATTTTTTTTCAAAAAAGTTTTTTGAATGTGCAAAACCAAATATTGTTTTCTAGACAATTTTATATTATACACCGTGCTTATTATGCCACGGGTCAATTATCTAAATTCAGGCCTGATTATGAGGATGAGTGCCCTAATTGTCTTTCTTCTACAGGGTCTTTTATCACCTGGTTTGGTCATGCTCAGAGTTCTCGGGTTTTGGGACCAAGTGGTCAAATTCCTCAATGACATGATGGGTTCGACGGTACTGCTCTGCCCTAATTTCTGTCTTTTTACTCCTGAATGTGAAACCATTGAGTCAAGATATGCTAAAATCTTTATTGAAGTTTCATTCTTCGCGAAAAAAGTAATTGCCTAGAAATGGTTTTCTCCAAAACCCCCATCCTTCTCAGAATGGGTGGGCATAGTAAATGCAGCACTTCCCATTAAAAAATACAGAAATTGTCCTCATAAATTTAACAAAATCTTTAAGTGCTCTAGTAGCCCATAGGTTCCACATAACCATACCTTTTATCATTTGAATATGCTAAAAGGCATAGAGATTACAATCCACAGGGCTTTACCTTCTTGTAGACATCATACTTATCTCTAACACACCCACGCAAATCTAGGGGAGAACCAACAGCAAACATCTTGTATGACCGGAACAGTGACATGACTCACTAAGTGTGTATTTACAAACTGAACAATTTGAGATGAAACGATAATTCACTACTCATAAAAGATCTGGAATTCACAACCAACATGACCCTCAATATATATCTTGCTGGAAGAGAGGAAAGACAAGAATATACAAATTATGTCAAAAAAGTAAAATACAGGTCTTAAAATAGAAAACGAATACAAAACTATTGGTTTGATTACATACATTGTACAAACATGTTTACGATGAAAGATGTATGACTAAATTTGAAGATTACAGAATAATTTAGTGCATCAATACTATTGGATTACAATACATCTTGCATTGTTAAATTGAATTGTTAAACTGTATGTATGTATATATATATATATATATATATATATATATATACACACATATAAAATTTGTCAGCTTCAATAGATTAAAATACTATGAATTTGGTCATATTAGTTACAATATTTTGTTTGACTCAAATCAATTTTTTTATGTACTGGAGTCATTAGCAACACAAATCATGATAGAGAACTGTATTCTGGCCCCATTCACATCATGTTTTTTGGCCTTCATTGATGGTATTCATACCTTAGAAAAGTTAACTAACCCAAAGTATATTGTCGTATGACTAAAACAGAGCCATAGGTGTCTACAGGGCAAAGAGTTTCCTTTAGACCACATTTGCTTTATTTCCCAATTGTATAATGTTTTAATGTATCGGCCACAAAAGTGTGCAAATGTAGTCCGAAAAAGACCGTTTACCCTATAGTTTCCTAAAGCTCTGCTGGGGTATAACATTAGGATGTCTTTTTTAAACTATTACGATGGATACCACCACTGGGGAGGCCAAGATCATGATGTGAATGAGGCCTTACTGTTTGTATTCTTGCGGGAGGTGAAGAATATATAGTTAATTTATCAGATGTTGAAAAACGTGGCTCTGATTAAAACGGTCTACAATTGTCTTCATGTTTGCTACTGCTTTTCACGTTATTTAGGCTCAGTTCAAACTAACAGCATGGCCTCATTTTTTTCAAATGGATACTGACTAATCCGGATGTATCTCCCAGACTTTACTGAGTTTTATCAGGATTCCGTTGATGATCCAGTAGTTTCAATGACAAAAATAGTGCTGCTATGTTATTTTTGCTATTATAAAAATCAGAAGATGTTGCACTGTAATCCAATTGTATGGATGCGCACTAAATTATTCTGTAATTTTCAAATTAAAAGGGATGTATCGCTTCATCAGTTCGGCTGTTCTCTTAAAGCTTAATGCTCTCACTTCCTGAAATCCAGAGGCGTTTCTTCCCCACCCAGCTGGGTGTTTCTTAACTGAAGGGGGGTCCCTCCTTCACTGTTCATGCTGGCTCCAGTGTCCCCCTGCCCGCCCCCTCCACATATCACTGTCCTCTCCATATGCAGTCTTATTTTGTAAGAGCTGTTTACATACCACAGGCCTGCATTCAGTCTAAACAGTCTTCTATGAACTCAGCACTGATCTCTCATAGCTGGAGGTTTGCTACAGTTGAATCCAGCCAGAGCAGAGATCCGTCTCCCTTCATGTTTACATAAGGCTCCGACGCACATATCTGCTGCTTTCTGATTGTAGCAGTAGCTGCAGTGTCAATGAGGAGCAGTAAGCTGTATACAGTGAAATTTTTGTCGCACCTTACACGCAGGAGCATTAAGGCACCGTGGCACAAATCTGCTGTTTTCTGATGATAGAGACAGCTGCAGTGACAATGAGGAGGCAGCTAGCTGTATAGAGTGAAATTGTTGTCGGTCCTAATTCTGAGTGAGAGACAGGAATGCAAGCTCCGTGAATACGGCAGTCCAGAGCCAGAACAGAATGTAAATTATTAGAGCCCTCAGCTAATGAAATGCAAGGAGGTGGGATCCCACCAGCACTGGAGAAGTTTGTTTACAGAAAACGAAGATAAGGAATACTGTGAAAACAAGACAGCTTTGCTAATGACATCCAATTGCAAAGTTGTTTGTTTTCACTGTCCCCTTATTCTGAAGTCCATTTAATGAAATGATACAACCCCTTTAAGCCATGTATCTTTCATCATAAACTTGTTTGTACAATAAATGACACTCGAACCAGAATAAACAACTTATTATAGTGAGCAGTAAATTTTATACGATCATCAAAGCAATAGTTAGATTTGTGTTAATTTTGTATTTTAAGTCCTGTATTTTACTTTTTTTTTTACATATTTTATATATTCTTGTCTTACCCCTTTTCCCTCAAGATATATATGGAGGGTCATAGTTGGTTGTGAATGGCAGATGGTTTGCAGAGAAGATCACTTAGATGGCTATAAATTAGGAGCTTTTGAGCAGGAGCTGCTGCAATGCACTTCTGCTCTCCTTCACTCTTAACGTAAATATTCGCTCTTAACTCAAAGCAAAAAATGCGACTGCTTTTATCTCAAAAAACTCTTAAGTCAAGACGCTGTTAAGTCAAGGTACCACTGTGTGTGTGTGTGTGGTATATATATATATATATATATATATATTATATGATATATATATATATCAGTTTGTAAATAAAGTGAGGGAAAAAAGTATTTAGCCACCAATTGTGCAAGTTCTCCCACTTAAAAAGATGAGAGGGCCTGTAATTGACATCATAGGTAGACCTCAACTATGAGAGACAAAATAAGAAAAAAAATCCCAAAAATCACATTGTCTGATTTGGAAAGAATTTATTTGCAAATTATGGTGGAAACTATTTGGTCAATAACTAAAGTTCATCTCAATACTTTGTTATATATCCTTTGTTAGCAATGACAGACATAAATGTCTTCTCTAAGTCTTCACAAGGTTGGCACACACTGTTGCTGGTATGTTGGCCCATTGCTCCATGCAGATCTCCTCTAGAGCAGTGACGTTTTGGGGCTGTCGCTGGGCAACACGGACTTTCAACTCTCTCCAAAGGTTTTCTATGGGGTTGAGATCTGGAGACTGGCTAGGCCACTCTAGGACATTGAAATGTTTCTTACGAAGCCACTCCTTCGTTGCCCTGGCTGTGTGCTTGGGATCATTGTCATGCTGAAAGACCCAGCCACGTTTCCTCTTCAATGCCCTTGCTGATGGAAGGAGGTTTGCACTCAAAATCTCACGATACATGGCCCCATTCACGGATCAGTTGTCCTTGTCCCTTAGCAGAGAAACAACCCAAAAGCAAGATGTTGCCACCCCCATGCTTCACAGTAGGTATGGTGTTCTTTGGATGAAACTCAGCATTTTCTCTCCTTGAAACACGACGAGTTGTGATTCTACAAAACAGTTCTACTTTGGTTTCATCTGACCATATGACATTCTCCCAATACTCTTCTGGATCATCCAAATGCTCTCTAGCAAGCTTCAGATGGGCCCGGACATGTACTGGCTTAAGCAGGGGGACACGTCTGGCATTGCAGGATCTGAGTCTCTGGCAGCGTAGTGTGTTACTGATTGTAGCCTTTGTTACGTTGGTCCCAGCTCTCTGCAGGTCATTCACTAGGTCCCCCGTGTTGTTCTGGGATTTTTGCTCACCGTTCTTGTGATCATTTTGACCCCACGGGGTGAGATCTTGCGTGGGAGCCCCAGATCGAGTGAGAATTATCAGTGGTCTTGTATGTCTTCCATTTTCTAATTATTGCTCCCACAGTTGATTTCTTCACACAAAGCTGCTTGCCTATTGCAGATTCAGACTTCCCAGCCTGGTGCAGGGCTACAATTTTGTTTCTGGTATCCTTCAACAGCTCTTTGGTCTTCACCATAGTGGAGTTTGGAGTGTGACTGTTTGAGCTTGTGGACAGGTGTCTTTTATACTGATAAGTTCAAACAGGTGCCTTTACTACAGGTAATGAGTGGAGGACAGAGGAGCCTCTAAAAGAGGAAATTACAGATCTGTGAGAGCCAGAAATCTTGCTTGTTTCTAGGTGACCAAATACTTATTTTCCACCATAATTTGCAAATAAATTATTTCCAAATCAGACAATGTGATTTTCTGGAATTTGATTTCCTCATTTGTCTCTCATAGTTGAAGTCTACCTATGATGTGAATTACAGGCCTCTCTCATCTTTTTAAGTGGGAGAACTTACACAATTGGTGGCTGACTAAATACTTTTTTCCCCCCACTGTATATACAAGCAGTTGCTTGGTCCATATTTTGCTTTGAGTTAAGAGTGAATATTTAAGTTAAGAGTGAAGGAGAGTAGATGTGCATTGCAGCAGCTCCTGCGCTCAAAAGCTACAGACTATAGCCATCCTGCATTTTAAACAACTCATCTGGTCTGCAAACCATCTGCCATTACAGAAACATTGTGTGGACCCAACCCCAAGTGAAGGGAAAAAAAATGGCAAATTTAAGTTTAGTGACTTCATCCACCTCCGCCAGCATCATCATCTGATTTTCAAGGTGAATATACTAATTAAACCAGTTTATTTCTTTACATTCTCTTTTGTTACGCTGTATACAGTATATATGTTTGTTAATAAACATGTAAAAAAATTATCATGTAAGGTTGCAACAGAGATACAGAGAGACTGGAAAAGTCACAGAAAGGCAAAGAAGTGGACTTCATCACACACTGATGACCGCTTCATTGTAAACCATGCCCTGCGGAACTGGATGATAAATGACACATAACTCCAAGCACGTTTAAGGGAGGTGAGAGGCAACCAAGTGTCATGTTAGACCATTTATAACTGTTTACATCAGCGTGGTCTGCGTGCTAGACAACTGGCAGGTCTCACTAATATTTTAAATAACTTTAAAATGACTTACACAAAGCACAAGTCTTTTTATAGGTTAATTGGATAGAACAGGGCTAGTGAATAAACATGGAAGTAATTATATCAAAATAGGTATTTGTATTTTCCATATTAGACCTGAAGAGGGCAGCGACATAATGCTGTGTGCAAAACCAAAACAGATTCCTCTTGAACTCGTCACTTTACCATAGAAAAGTTTTTACATTAATACACAAAGTAAAGGGAAAACCTGATGCATTCTATTAAAGTTAATGTGACTTTATCTTAAAAAAACAAAAAAAATCTAACAGTTTTGCAGGGTATTGCAGAATCCTGTTGATTTATCCAGTTCAATTCTTGATGGTGTCAAAAACCATCTGTTGTGGGCAGGGAAGACCAGAGATTTCAGGACTGCTGATCCAGCATGTAAGTAACATTTTCATCTCTGGGTAACATTGAAATGATCTTTTAGGGCCAGATATTAATCTTAAGAACACTGGAATGCTACCCACCCCTTGTTCTATGCCAGTGGAATTTTCAACCTTTTTGAGCCGACAGCACACTTTTTACACTTAAAAAATGCCGGGGGCACACCACCAACCAAAATGCACAAAAATGACACTATAACGACATATTATACATAATAGTTAATAATATCGATTCTAAGCCAGAGATTGGCCCACCGCCCTGTAAGCCTAATGTGCCTCCATTGTAGCCAGTGAATGCCCCCGCCTTAGCCAGTATTCCCCCCACTGCAGCCAGTGATGCCCCCTTGGTAGCCAGTTATGCCCCCCTTGTAGCCATTGATGCCCCCCCCCTTGTAGCCATTGAGCCCCCTTGTAGCCATGATTGCCCCATTTGTAAGCCAGTGATAGCCCCCTTTGTAACCCACTGTGCCCCCCTTGTACGCCATGGTGCCCCCTGTAGCCATGGGCCCCCCTTGAGCCAGGACGCCCCTCTTGTAGCCAGTGTGGCCCCCCTTGTAGCCAGTTGCCCCCCCTTGTAGCCAGACCCCCATTGTTAGCCAGTGGGGGTCCCCCATTGTATCCTGTGGGCCCCATCCTTGTAGCCAGTGGGCCCCACTTGTAGCTCAGTGAATGCCGCACTCCTTTAAGCAATTTAAAATAACAAAAGATTACTACACTCTGGGTCCGCTGCGTCCCGGTCCGGAGCTGCTGCAGCATGGGAGCTGGCAGAGGCGTGTAAGCAGCGTGGGACGACATTCACGCTGCTTACGCTGCACGCAGGACTCCCTGGAGGGTCCATCTCTCTTCTGCGTCAGAGCTGCCCACCGAGGAGACCCTGCGTCACAGGGGGCTCGGTAAAGCAGTGCCCCCCCTGTGAACTCTGATACAGGGGAGGAGCAGGACAGAACGATCCGTCCCCCGGCCTCTCCCTGCAGCTGCAGGCTCTGCGCGGCTTGGTTTATAAATAACAGTTGCACCGCAGAAGTCAGGGGCGCTCCCTCCGGGCGGGCAGCCCGCGGCCCCCCCTCGGGTGAGCGAGCCCTCGGCGCCCCTGGGTCGACGCACGCCCTCTGTGCCCGCTTCCCTAGGAACGGCCCTGAACAAAAACACAGGGCGCACCATAGTTTGAGGGACCTTTCCTCGCGCGGCAACACACACTCGAACCATGTTGTCGCTGCACCCCACACTGGTTTAAAATCACTGTTCTAGCAACGAGTTGAAGACCATAGACTTACCATTCATTTTCTTCCTTAAAGAGAGGGGATTGTTAACGTTGAAGCTGCACGTGCTGATCTGCTAAATTTCTCAGATTGAGTTGGAAATCCAGGGGCTTGTTTCATCCTCTCACAGCTTGTCTCCCCTCCCAAGAGGCGTTCCCTCCCCTCACTGAAGAACTCTGTGTACAATCATGTTGTATGAAAGCAGGGGGATCAGATGGTTGTCTGGATATAACAGCTCTGTAGCCTTCTGCATGCTTATGTCTGCAGCCTTGAGGCGGCCACAAGCTCAGACAAGCACCTATTATTCTCTTAGTTACACACAGGAAAGCCACACTTTAACTTTCTGGTTCTATTGTGGTATTCATACAAATGTGTACTGACAACTAGGCAGAGAGACCTTTACCTCATCTACATGGACGAAATGTCCTCTTCAGTAAAGAACGTCTGCGTTGCTGTCGGTGATATGAGTGGAAAACAGTGGGAGGGAGATGCAAAATCAGCTTTTTGAGAGAAGAAACCTGCCAAGCTGTAACTGACTTGGGCTGAGGTCGTAAGCGTTAGAGTGTTGTTTTACAATGAAGGGGTTTGAGTTCTAGTCTCCCTCACAGGGTGTAATTCCCCTCCCCCCCCCCTTAAAAAAACAAAAAAAATTCTAAACATATGTAGAGACATAAAATAATAGTGTCAATCTCTATAATGATATATATACACATACAATATCTCCCCTATATCATGTCCCATCCCCGAGAGTATATGCATTGTATCACATATGTTGAAGTGCTTGTGTGACTGTGAGTATGGACCACTATATAGGTAGCTTTCTGTGTGTGTGTTGTGATAATTATAAAATTATAGATGAGTCTACACATATATTTCATATCTTGTACAAATGTGTTTCAATTTATAAAAGGAAAAAAAAAACAAAAAACAAAAAAAAACCGATGGGACTTGAACTCCAACCTCTGTCTGCCAAGCTGATCGACCTATGCACTTGCATCTACACAACAGAGCTCATACAGAACACAGTAGTTGGAATCCTTATGTATATACACTAGAGATGATGGACGACATAAGGAGGCCGGAGCTTTGCATAATTCGATCTGAGGAACAGAACGCCCACTTTCAAAGTAGCATCTTAAAGGGTGTTCTCGTTTGAGCTGCTCGTGCTGTTCAGCCTAATTTTTTCAGATCGATTTTGAAAACCAGGTGCGTGTCCTCTTCCTGTCAGCAGGCGTGTCTCTCCTCCCAGGAGGAGTCTTACTCCCTCACTGAAGAACCTGACATCATCATCTTCTATAAAGCAGGGATACAGAAGGCTGTCTTGGATATAACAGCTCTTAGCCTCCTGCCTTCTTATGTCAGCAGCCTTGAGGCTCCAAACTCACAAGCAACTGTCATATGTCTTAGCTGCTGCTTTCCAGTTTGTGTGTAAACTGTTTTACTGCTAGTGTTGTTTCATCCAAATTGTACTGACAACAGGCAGAGACCTTTATCTCAACTACAAGGACAAATGTCAAGCTTCAAGTAAAAACTCTGCTGGCCTGTCAGTGACATGTGAGTGAAAACAATGGGATAGAACACTCAGCTTTCAAGAGAAGGCCCTGCTCAGCTTGTACTACCTTGGGCAGGTGGGCAGAGGTAGAGCAATGCCGCAAATGATAGTTATGTTTTTAACAACAAAGGGGATTGGAGATTCTATCCCTCACAGGTAAATTTCCCCCCCCCCTAAATTTTTACACATATGTGGAGAGACCTAAAATATATATGTTACCTCTATAAAGATATAATACACACACATACATAGCTTCCCTATATCATGTCTTAATGTCCCCAGAGTCTAATGCATTGTATCACATATGTTGGAAGTGCTTTTGGTGTGACTGCAAGGATAGGAACTATGAAGGGACTTTGTGTGTGAATATGAATAAAATTTATAGAGTGTCTACACATCTATTTTCATATCTTTTAACATATGTGTATCAAATTAAAAAAAAAAAAAAAATAAACTAATGGGGCTGAACTCCCAACGCTCTGTCTTGCATGGGCTAATCCACCTATACCTGTAATACTATACAAGAAGCTCTGCAAACACAGTGTTGAATCCCTTATGTTATACATCATGGTGGAAACTTCATAAGGAGGCTAGGGCTTTGCATCCGATCTGAGGAACAGAACGCCTTCTTTTCCAAATAACAGCTTAAGGACTGGATCAGTGAGAGGTTAAACAACCTCTTGGCGAACCACATGCAAAAGCCCCATAAAACATGCAAGTAATTCCCAGCAACAAATGACCCTAAGCGGTGAGATGTGACATAGAGCCAGCAGACTTTGTTTCATTATCCACCTATCTATTTAACACTTCAAGGGGAGTAAAACACAAGGTGTGCATGCCAGCCAAACACAGCGCAGGGCGTGGCCGGGGGTGTTCCTGTCTAGGGCGTATCCCCCACCATGCTGATTGAAATGTAGTCCATCCAATCACAGTATGCAGGGTCGTGTCTAGGTGTACGAGAATCGACAAGGGGGCGTTCTGACCAGCAACCGCAGAGATAGAAGACAGATTTACAGAGAAGCTCATATTCTGCAACCTAGTGACAAGAGGTAATGCAACCCAATTACAAAAGTGGCTTATTTTTACAGTCCCCATAATCTTCTGAGACCATGATCGTTGTAACGATAAACCCCTTTAAAGTCAGCTCTTTGTAGACAATGGGTTAACATGATCAACAACTCAGCAGATGCCAGAATAATGGGAACAGATGATATTTACTGATTTTCTCAAGACCAATAACAAGACATATGCTAGAATGTTAATAACCTAAAACACAAGCTGAACACACAGAAAAAGAAGCAACATCGAATATTGCTCACATGTTAGAACATCTACAATCTTGTTGGTATGATCTGTAATCCTGAGTCCAGGAAAAATATGAAAAAGTACAATTTGCAAATTAATCGCTTCATTTAAGTCTTCTGCTGGAAGATTAGGAAAGAATTGTATCTTTTAGCAGTAAGAAAAGAAAATCATGTAACATTGTATGAAGACGGCTCAAGAAACCGGGACCCTTAGGCTATGTCTACACAGTAAATGTTAAAACGTCATCCAAAATCCGACACCATTTTAACATTGCTAGTCTGCGTTTTCGTGCAGATTTGGGCTAAAATCGCGGTTGGTTTTCGGATTCGCATCCGGGCGGAATGTCCAACACATTGACATGTAGACTACGGCATGGATTTTTTTTTTATTGCTGTACTGCATAGACCGTGTACCCTCAGATTTTTTATTGCTGTCTATGCAGCACAGTGTACCCTCGGATTTTCTAAATACTGAATCTGCTGAAAATCCAACGGTATTACCGCACTGTACAGACATAGTCTTATGTTTTTCCTTGATAGAATGGTTTTAAATAATAGAGCGCCACCTAATGTCAATGAAGGAAAATAGTTTGCGGATTATATAGCTTTACAAAATAAATGCCAATTATTGATGTTGCCGGATAAATGATAACAATCCTAAAGGAATAGAGGGGGCATGTATTGTAAACGTTTCTAGTTTCCTAAAGACTTGACTTTGATTGCCAACACAACCAATCAGAGCTCGCCCTTTCATTTTTATATAGTCCTCTGGACAAAATGAAAGGGATGCTCTGATGTGTTGCTATAGCACGAATAAGACTTAGGGCGAAATGTCGCCCGACTCAAACCCGGTTTTGCGGTTTTTTGCGAAACCGGCTGAAAAAAACTGCCGCAACTAACACACTAGGCCAGTTATGGAGAACACCCGTTCAGCAGTCCCCTGAAAAACATTGTGCATGCACATTCTTCCGTCCGGTTTTCGGACGGAATATGTGCATGTGAATGGAAAGGTGAGCGCTTTTCTCTGCTCATCGTGGAGAAAAGCTGTCCCCCGGTGGCCGTGGGGACTGCACTAAATGCCGTGGGGATGAGCCCTTAGACCTAAACAGTTTTCATACATGTGGCCCAGAATATCTAGAGTATGTGCATTGCACTGTTCCCCAGTGAATTATTATCCAGTGTTAATGGGGTACAGTTCATGTTCTAGTCAGAACTGTCATATGTAGGTAAAATAGCACAGTCAGTCAATAGCAACTCACCAGGGGTACAAAAGTTGCAGTCGTCTCTGAAGAGGTCCTTTTAGTGCAGTGACAATATAAAGATATAGTTCACATAGACAAAACAGTCCTCCGGTTCACCTGTCTGAATCAATCCAATAGACAGGCCGGATCAGGCCGGGAAGAAAAAAACAACTAAGTGATGAAAGCCGTAAATACACGGTATGGATCCAACACCAAAATGTAAAAACATAGAATCTTTATGTAGAACATTACTTTAAAAAAAATCAGGCACAGCAAAGGAAAAGCTGACGTCTTTCGGGTACTGACGGACCCTTATTCATAGCACGAAACGCGTCAGCTTTTGCTTTGCCTGAATTTTTAAAGTTATGTTCTAAATAAAGATTCTATGGGGGACATGCATGAAAACGGTCAAGGTCTAAGACGTTCCTTGTTGCCTATAGCAACCAATCATAGCTCCCCTTTCAGTTTTTCAGAGCACTATATGGAATGAAAGGGGAGCTCTGATTGGTTGCTATGGGCAACAAAGAAAGTCTTAGACCAAGACAGTCTTCATACATGAGGCCCTATGTTTTTACATTTTGGTGCTGGATCCATACTGTGTATTCACGGCTTTCATCACATATAAAGATATAGCAAATCTTAACCTGTAATGAAAACTTCAAAAGCCACATCTAATAACTTCCTAGTTTCAAAGTTGGCAGCTCATGAAGAATGTCATATGTGGTGAGCTGGCTTGGTGGGTATAGATGGTGTGCAATAGGCTGTCTGCACACATCTCTCGTTGCTGTCATGGGTGAAGGGAGCAATTTATTAGAGTTGAAAAAAAGTTTATTATTGGCTTTCGGTCCAAGGACAGAAATATTTGTCAAATTATGCAGTTTGTGAACTGTTTGCATGCTGCTGTATTTCAAAGTGTATTTGTGGAGTCGACTAATGCAAGGCGTGAGGAAATTCCTGACAAACAAGAGCCATTGATGTATGAGGTGAAGCCTTTTCTGCCAATGCAATTTTGTTAGCAATTTTCAAGACGGTATCTGAATTGTGTATCTGCTGATTGGCAAAGAATTGCCTTCTTCGACGAGTCACATCTTATGCTTCATCAACGGATGAACATTGGCATGTCAGTTGATAATCAGAAAACGAACACCCTGCAACCATTGCTGGAAGAACACAAGCTGGTGATGGAAATGTTATGGTCAGAGGAATGTTTTTGTGGCATTTTCTGAGCCCAATCTTTAATCTGTGAGGCACTCTCAACCAATTTGGGTATGAATCCACCCTTGCAGATCACATATATCCTTGTCTTCCCTGGGGAGGATGGGAACTATTTCGTAGACAATCGCAAACACAAAAGACTTCACAGACAGGAAAAAAATGGTCCCAAGGGTGTGGTTTGGAAGAGCATGAAAAAGACTTCCAAGTACTACCCTGGACCCTTAATTTCCCAGACTTGAACATAACTGAGCAAAAGTAGTACCACCTCGATAGTTGTGTTCGCTCAATGGATACTCCCCCATGCAGCCTCCAGCAGCTGTGGGATGCTCTGCAGTCAGCATGTCTACAGAGATCTGTGACAACTTACCAGGATCTTGTTGAGTCACTCCCAACTGCCTAACTGCTTTAGGTGCTGCACATGGCGGTTACTCTGGTCATATTAATGTGACTTTACTGTGTATATTATATATTGATAGGATAGGCAAATCTACACTTAGGATTTTATTGCATTGATGACAGCATTACAAAATGAATAAGTTGGAAAAATTTTATCAGATCAATCTACTAAGTAAATAAGCATATTTAATAAGGCTTCCCACTATGTACAAGCCCTACAAATACCCCGTTTCTCCAAAAATAAAACAGTGTCTTATATTAATTATTGCCCAAAAAAAGCAAGACTTTTTTTAGGGATGTCTTTTTTTTTCCTTAAAAAATTCACATATTTTTTGAAAAAAAACACACATGTATTAAAAAACGTAGTGATTTCACAAAATCACATAAACAGCCAAACTCTGAATTTCAAAAAAAAATGCACAGGTCTTATTTTCGGGAAACAGGGTATGTGGCTGAATACCGGCAAAAGGGTTCTTTGACATTCATATATAGGGCAGAGCCATAGACTACAGAAGATCAAATGTAGTCAGTTACATCTGGTGTGTTTTATGATGTGTTGCTGGGACAGAATACAGCTGTGGTGCACTCACGGCATCTTTATGGCTCGAGTTTTACTTCTGCTTTTTAAGGCAAAAAACGTAGGAAAAAAACAGCTTTTTATTCAAAGACTTACATCCCTCCTCGCTAATATGTTTTATTCAATGGAAGATTGTTGTTAAAGGGGTTGTCTCACTACACTGATTCATCTTTTTCTTCATCCTTTTTTTCCTTTTTTCATTTTGAATTCAGGGGCGTGTTTTTCTGGGTTCTACTAGGTTTCTAGAAGCAGGTCTACATAGCAACCAGCGCTGGCACCTATCGGGGAAAATCAAAAGGTCTGAGCTATAGCAACCTGAGGGCTGCTGTAGCCCATACAAGAGGGGGTATCTAGGAAAAGGGGGGACACTTTAATAGACACAATTTCAAAGTGACTTGTTTTTTTCAAACTTTAACATAAAAAACAATCCTTGTATGAACCCCTTTAATAAGTAAATTTTGTGGGCAATGTTCAGTTTTTGACCTTTTCCCTTTTTGCGATTTCAGCTGACCAAGGTAGTTGGTGCCATCTTCAGGGTTTGTGAAAAGACCC